>JBBMOI010000009.1:14387500-14660000 GCA_038088405.1 Porites divaricata
AAAAAGTGAATTTGCGTTCTTTTAGTCTTTACAGCGATTATTCCTACCCACTTACTTTGTCAAATGTAGGTGAACCCTCCTGAAGCTGAATTTCAAGGGGCCATATTCAAGCTCAGAAAGAGAAATAAAATTTCGTCGTTGCTTGTTTACGTTCTCCATAAAACGCGAAATTAGGCATTTTCACGTCGTAGTCGCGCCAAAACAGGAAAGAAATGTACAAAAAAGTGTGATGCACGTGCAAAGTTGTTGTTTTGGTTATTAAGCCTATTGTTTTTATGACGTTCTCGCTGCCGTCCGCGTCGTTGAATCTTAAAGTCCTATTTTGGCGGGAAAACGTGATAGCCGTCGTCATTCTACTACTAGTTTTAGCGAGAAAGTCGTAGTGTCGGCAACAAGTTATCAAATGTAAGAAGTTTTATCATTTTGCTACCGGGAGAGGGATTAACCTTCTTCAGTATAAATAACTGTACTAACTTTTTTGGTGAAAAAAAAGTACAATGAAGCTTTCCGCGGTTTCTTTCTTTTTTTTTTTTTGGAGAACACGCGCAAAAACTTTGAGTCAAATCTCGCACTGGTACTAGTTCTCGTCCTCAAATCTAAAGCTCTCTATCAACCAAAATTGAGAGAATGTTTCCTACAGTGTTGGTTGCGCGTTAGACCTATTCGGTGTCATGTCGAATTGAACCATGGGACTATCTTGGGGGCGCTAGCCTTCTTGTATTGGCTATTGTCAGGTCTCCCCAGAGACTGGCTCAAAATTCGTCCTTTAAAACATCCGAAAGGTGAAATTCGACACAACATGGACCTCGTCTCTCACGCAACTCCAAAACAGCCAATAGCCATTACGCATCTGTACGTCACAAGTTGACGAGCAAATTTCACCACCAATTCGCGTTTTGAAACTTTAAATTTACAAAGATAAATTCCCAAGGCAGTTGAATAGAATACCCTTGCACTAAGAGTGCACATGTAACGAATTTAGTTCACAATCGAGGCTTGATCTAAAATGTGCGCTTTTGTCGTAATCATGCATAAAGACCATTAGTAACCCACCGTGGCTCTAACCTAGACTTATTAGCTCTTCAATACCCACATTAGTTATTAAATGGCCCACCCATTTCTAACCACGTTCAGAGCCTATCACCTCATAAGCCATGTAAGAGCTAAAATAGCCACATAGACAGTTACATAACCAGTTGACGTCTTCATAAGCCAACTTAATAGTGTATAGTCAAGCTGTTAGGGGTTCACTTGTCCGTTAACTTAACATGGAACGATTATGTCTCTCATATTGTAAAGAAAGGGAGTAAGCGGTTATATGCAATACGCGCCCTTAAGAAGTGCGGACTAACTGATGGGCAGCTTATTCTTGTCTATTGTAGTATGATCAGGTCTGTTTTAGAGTATGCGAGTCCCGCTTGGGCTGGCCTCACAGAATACTTAAGTGATCAAATTGAATCGATACAAAAGAGGGCGCTAAAAATTATTTTCCTTCTCTGTGCTATGAGGACGCGCTTAAGAAATCAGGCTTAATTTTGCTGCGCCAGAGGAGGGAGGATGCGTGCATAAAATTTCTCAAGCGAAGTTACTCTTCTTCCGACCTGCTACGAGGCTTAGTGCTGCGAGTTGCGCACACAAGACCGTATGCCCTTAGAACTGGAGAATCTGTTTTTGTGCCTGCCTCCTCAAGAAATAACAGATTTGGAAACTTTTGCACCATCAAATACCAGAATCACGTTTAAATTAGCGAAATGGGATGTGTCTTATCATAATCAGTTATATTTATGTGTCATAATTCCGAGGTATTTGTAAGTAATTAATGACCCGCCTTGTAATTCAGCTTATGCCGCAAAAAGGTTGAATAAACAATTATTATTATTATTATTATAACATGTGACACGCTGAACGTATTGATGTCTTTGACTGCCACTTTAGTAAAAATAGCAAACAAAACTGGAGTTTTTCCACACCTTCAAAGAGTTTTCCTTTTATCACAGCTGCAAAAAGCTTTTTTTTTCTTAATAGACAATGTCCGACCAAGTCACCATTTTGGTCCGACAAAACAACAATGTGGTCGGACCTTATCAAAGACGTGTAAACACAGGTAGACAGATAACTGTAATATAAAGATAATTCGAAGGTACGACAATTCACATATAGAATTCGCAGATAAACTCGTTTCTGCCAAATATCCGTTGCAGTAATGTTATTTCGTAGGTTAGACAATTCACATAAGCCGCTCAAGGCAAATTTTATTCACCTGCAAAACGATAGCCTTTGGTATTAACTCTGTCAGGACATCATGTCCGACCACAGTTGAGATTTTGTCAGGATGCTGACCTTTAACTAACAGTTGTTTGCAGTTCTGCTTTAGCCATTCGCCATTTAACAAACGAGACGGAAACTGAGCCGAGTGAACTTTCGCAAAGACTTCTGGGATTGTTACTGGCGACGCACCGGTCAGCTGTCTTTCCTCTCTTTTCCAAAGTGGTGAATTGTGATTGATTTTGATGCCATGGGTGCAATTTCGATTGATTTACCAGACCAGAGGTACAAACGTGTTTTGATTGTAAATTTGTACACAATACTGTCCTACTAGGATAGTCGAATTTCTTTTCCTCGCTATCAAGTGTGGGGTGGTCGATTATCAGTTTTTCACATATGTAAATCTGCTAACAGTTGTCAATTGTCTTTATAAAGAGCATTCTTTGCCACTTAAGATTTCGTGAATCAGCCATATGACGACCCAAGCGAGGAGCCTGCTTAGAAGTCCCTCAGTAAAATCAGTTCACACTGGTCGCTTTCGCTGTGACTCCCAAGGAAAAAAGAGTGTTGGATACTGGACTCCACGCCGTGGATTCCGGATTCCAGGTAATGGATACCAGATTCATTGTCAACGGAACTTGGATTCCGGATTCCAAAGCCAATGATTCCAGATTCCACAAGCAAAAATTTCCGGATTCCAGAAGTTAGAGGGCTCAGTCTCCCTCTCGTTTCTAAAGTGGCGAATGCTAAACATAGCCAATTTGATGGCCTCCTTAAGGATCATGAAAATAGTCGTATTTAACCATTGTGGGTATTGCCTTACCACTTGCAAGCACATAGTTCGCAGTTCGCTCTCCTTCACCTCTCTTGTTAACCTTTCCAGAGCTGCTTCCACAAAGAAAGGAATCCACTGAAAGAAAACAAAAAGCAAATCAAATAGGCAACAGCACTGTACACAAGACAGTCTTCCTAAATCCCTCATTTGATTGCTCCAATGAATGGAGAAATTTGATTGGTTTCTGAGTAAAAGCAAACACGCGTCGAAGAGGGTAATTTGATTGGTTTATTGAGCAGAGCCAAAGGCGGTTGGAAGAGAGTAGCTTGATTGATTTTGACGGTGGAGATACACTTGTGTGGAGGGGAGAAATTTGATAATTTTAGAGTGTTCCAATAGACCTATTCGGCGAACTCAATGTTGTACCCAATTCAAATCTCCCAGGGTTAAGTTCTTTGTGTACTGAAATTACCTGGAAATTCCTGAAACAAAACGTTTTATTCCCAAATGGTTAGAATTGAGTTCAACACTGAGTTAGCCGAATAGGTCTATTTGATTGGTTCACAAAGGGCAGGGAGAAATTTGACAGGCTAAGTGTAAAGGAATGCGTGCAGAAGGACGTTATTTGATTGGTTTCAAGAATGGATGCAAATGTACGCAACAAGTTGATTAGTGTTGTAAATGAAAGGGAGCATGCTCGGAAGTGTCCAGTTCTCCTACAGTCAACTTCTGATATTGCAAACACCCTTCGGACCGAGGATTAGTGTCCTCAATATCGAGTCTTTAAGGCTTTAAGCCCTAAGAGTGATCAGTATCAAATTTCCCCTTGTAATATCAATGCTTTGTAAAACAGAGTGGCCATGAGAATTGAGTACATGATCAAGGAAGAGGAATCTCAGTAATTGATATTTCAACAAATTCTCCCCACTACTTCTATTGAAAAAGTATAGGAACAGTAAATGAGAATCTCAATTTTGATATGAGGGTTTAAAGAGTTAAAGGGGCTATGTCGTGCTAAAACAGCTACAACCTGTCTTAGCGTCAACTGAATTCCAAAAATAATGGCCCAGTTTTCTTATTTCAGACTATATTTAAGCATTGAAATTGTTTCCTGTTGTATGTTGCCACTGATGGCAAGGATGAACACGGATTGAGACTTGAAAAAAAAAATTGACCTGTAATTCGTTTTGAGCAGCTACCCGTATTACCGGTGTGTCGTAATAGGGAGGTGTTCACAAGGAAAGAGTTGACTGTATTAGATTACTGAATTGGTTCAGTGTGGCTTGAATAACAGGCCGCGCCTTATGAGCCAGCGAGGCGAACGGGGCATTAAGCGAGAAGCGCTAAACGAAGGGAGGAGAAAAAATAGAGCTGAAATTCGACAAGACTTTTGTTTGTTATTTTCGAGAATAATGACTTTTAATGAATAACGTTGGTGAGCGGGGCATTTCGCAAGAAGCGCTAGACGAAGGGAGGAGAAAAAATAAAGCTGTCTTTCGACATGACTTTTGCTTGTTATTTTCGAAATAATGACTTGACATGAACAACACGCGTTTCAAACTTAGAAAGTAACTATTGCCATACATGATCAATTTGTCCACGGCACTGAAGTATGGTCACTTCCAATAATTTTGCTGCATTACACTGTTGATCTTCTTGTGCAGACGAGTCTGTCATCATCTGATGGCAATAGAAAAAAATAATAGTTGCCACGTCAGCTTAACAATACAATATTATTGATATTCTAACAACCATAACACACAGCTATCTCGAGAAAGGTTGTCAGAAAAACATGTGCAAGCGACAATCCCGAAAGGTAATATGGGATATGATCAATTCACTGTTCCTGACACTGTAGCTGTCGAACTTACTTTTGTTACATTCCTTTAGCACTCGCAAACGTACGTCCATGGCCTCTCGTGCCATTCTTTCAAATTTCTTTGAAAAACAGTGAACTCAAAACCACCCACAATACCTATCGGGATTGTTGCGGGCACTTTTTCCGACAACCTTTCTCGAAATAGCTGTATACAGCCAATCAGAAAGCCTACGCGACGAGACCGCATCGCAATACTGTTATTTTCATTTTAAAAAAGTACTAAACTTAGCTGTTATAAAATCAGAAAGGTAAATATTTGTGACGGTTTTATACCAGTCTATGGCACTGACAACCGGAAAGTTATGACCGAATTATAAAGAAAAGACAGCTAACCACATGACCTAGCAGTGTTGCTGCATAGGCTTAAGGTCTTAAAATCCGAATACGCTTCCTGAAATAGCTAAATATCGCGAAAAGTGTGAGTTCATGCTATGTGGAATGTGAAGATTGAGAAAGTTAAAACTGGATACAGTCACCACAACTGGCTATCCTTGCAAGATTCAAAGACAAGCGGTCCCAGCTGTTCACAAGGATAACGCTATTCACTGTCTGCATAACCTAATTGGTTTCCCTAACACCTATCCGCTAGATAGTGATTTCTCCGGTGGATAGCGCTATCCAAGTTTGAACAACCTGGGCCAGAAAGCTACAAGGTACACGCTGTAGGTAAAAGCCCTTCTCGAGTTAAACCGGTTTTTAACCTACGGTTGAACCTCCATGTGCAACCTCTCATCCAAAACAGCAAAATGTTCCCCTTGGAAGCCTTACAGTTGATAGCTATCGTAAACGACCACCTCCTGTAAGCGACCACGACCACTTTTCGGGGCTGAAGGTTTAATAATTTTCCATTGTTTTTTTACCACTTGTAAGCGACCACATGATGCATGTTAGCTTTATGTTCTGTGCTTCTTAGAGTATATGAAGACCTTTTGGCGATAACATGGAACTAGGCAAATCGTAACGCCAAAGTTGCATGCATTTACATGTAATTGTCTACCATAAAGTATGTGTTTCGACGGAACTCTTCGCGGAAGAGAGCCCTGTGGTCTGATTATTGTAAACGACTACCTCCCGTAAGCGAAAACTACGTCTTCGCAAGGGAGGTTCAACTGTAGTTAGATAAGCTTAAATAGCCTGCGAGCAAGCTTTCGATTTGAGGAAGTCGCGAGACGTCACGCGAGAGCAGCACGCGAAAGGAGACCGCGGCTCACTTCGCTTACATGGAGAGCTTGCTGGCAAGCTAGTATCGAGTTTTCTAATTTCCTTTTAGTGTTTCCTGGGACTTTTGTAACAAATAGCAGGAAGACTTTTAAGAGGTTTTAATCTAATCTCATGATTACGAAAAAAAAGTTAAACCAGACCTTTTTACAAATATTGTATATAACTTCCATATTCTTGGGATTTGCTAAGAAAGCAGGTGTGTCAACTGTGATGTAATTGTGCAGACAAGGCATCATTTCTACAAGAAACAAACAGTAAAATCATGAAAAGTGAAGGCATTGATGTCAAACAACAACCTGCACACGTATTAAGACGTGTTAAGATGGAGCTTAAGCAACCGCCACCACGACGACAACAATGAGCAAAAACAGCTCTGTACGTGCATCACGCTTTTTAGTACATTTCTTTGACGTCCACTGCACGACTACGACGTAAAACCATCTAATGCGACGTTTTATGGAGGACGTGAACATACATCGACGAATTTTCCTTTATCTTTTTGTACCTGGAAAAAGTCCTTAAGAATTCAACTCCAGGGGAATTGCCCGCACTTGACAACTTGAAAGGGTCCAAATAGACGCGATAAAGTTTGAAAGGACGCAAATATACTTTTGTTAGCGGCGTTGTCAATGCCGTTGCGTACGGTCAGCTGATTACCAAAATTGAACGGACGGGTAGATACCACATTTTCTTAGGTATAGGGCTACGCTCGCAATTTATCTCTATTTCTGTACGTTCTCCTCTAGCAGCATTAACAAGCCTTTACTACAATGTAGTAACTTTACCTGCAAAGTAGTCAAAAGCATCTTTCTGGAAAGCTTCATAAATCATATAAAACACAGACCACATGGACTGCGAGATCTCAAACACTGTGCAGGTACAAATAATGGACAAAATGTCTTCGTAGAACTCTAAAGAACGAACAAAAAATGGTGATGTAAATAAGGACAATACTTATTAAAAAGACAGAATGTACAGTTCTAAGATTGTCTCAGTGTACTGGTTAGTATACGTCAACGAGAAAGTGGAGAAGGACCTTTCTAAAAGACGAAGGTGAGCGTAGATTATGAAAAATATAACTGCTACATAGACATTCTCAAGGACACTTCAATAGGGCTATGTAACGATGATAATCTTAATCTTAATCTTAATCTTAATCCAGTAATCCAGTAATCTTAATCTTAATCTTCTGTGCTATTGTCATTAATTAGTGTCTTTACTACAATCATGGACTAAAGTCCTTGGGACAGTAATGCAGTGTTCATATTTTCTGTCATTTCTTGGTTCCTTTACAAAGAAGTGCATCCCTTTCGAAATTTTCTTACAGTTCTGCCTCCCCCCACCCTATCCAAAAAAATACTGGATACACGCATCCAACTTTGTTTGTGGGGTGATTCATATTTTTCTTTCATTTCTGGGTTCCCTCATAAAGAAGTGCATCCTTTTCGAAATTTTCTTGCAGTTCTCCCTCCCCCAACCTATACAAAAAAACAATTATTGGATACACGCATCCAACTTCAGTGTATATGGAGTGAGGAGAGGGGTTGGGCCTATGTAAATTGGAAAACTCCCAGAAATGACTTTTGTCCATGAGTGTAGCCTTTCTACAGACGCTCCCTCCCCTCCAGAAAAAAATGGGGGAGAGAGTCGATTTTTTCTAGGGGAGGGGCATCTCTGCACAGGCCGTCTTTACCCATACACAAAACGCGCCTGTCGACTTATAAAGAAGATATCTAACACATTGTACCGGGAGCACTAACCAATTAGCAAAATTGGTGTTTGTTGCAGGCATAGTATTAAAATTGAAAAAAATGGAGCAATGTTTTTACATTTGGGACTTGTTGACCAACAATGTTGCGCCCGTTTGCACGAGACTAAAAGTTTGACCGGTTTCAAACTTTGCACAACAACAGCAAACAACATGCAACAGGGGGTGCAAACGGACGCAACTTGTAACATCCAACAATGTTGGGAGTTGTTGGCCAACAATTTTGCGTCCGTTTCCACGTAGCTTTAGCAATTACTCTGTGCAGGCCCAGTTGTTCAAAAGGTGGTAACGTTATCCACTGGATAGCGATGAAAGCGCAATTGGTTTTCCTTACGCTTATCTGCTGGATACGGATTTATCCGGTGAATAGCGCTGTCCAACATTTGACAACCTGGACCAGGTTTGGAGATTTCTATGCCAGTTATAGCTCTGCATTAAATCGCTTTTTCAATATTTACTTTTCCAAGAAAACGCTGGGAAAAATTACAGAAATTTGCGCGATTCGAACACACTATATAAATTTATGTTAAGAGGATAATTTTTATTTGTGTAATCCAATAACTTAAGTGGTTTGACCAGAGGATCAATTTATACATACCCAACACAGAGAGCTCCAAAACTTTCGCTATTAAAGAGATTACCACTTGTTCCAACTGATGAACAATCTGCACAGGTACAGGCGTAGATCAAGAAAACATGGTCTTGCACAGTGGAATATAAATTATTGCTAAGGAATTGTAGCCTCACTAAACGCAGGGCGTAGCCAGCTTTTTTACTAGTTGTGGACCTAGATGACTTTCATTTCCACATAATCCTGAAAATTGCATGCATGACTAATACGCACTGACCTCACCAACACTTTGAGCTCTAAAGCTTTTTAGCTCATCCAACAACGCATAATTTATTACAAGCAGTAGAGTGATCAAACCAAAAATTTGTACGCCTCGCCCTACAGGTCTATGGCCTGGCTAAGCCCTTGAAATGGATGCCTAGAGGGGAGTTGTCCCCTGCATTTCTTCACTCCTTTCAGTTGACTCTCGCTACACGTAAGACAGATATCTCTCTAAGGCAGGCACAAAGTGCTGGCCCCAAAAGTCAGGGCTGTTGCTGAAATTTCAAGTTGCTGGGTATATGCAATTAGTAGGAGGGGAACTGTATAGCCTGCGAGCAAGGTCTCCGAAACGCTCTAGCAGCCAGGCGGGAAAAAGAAGGAGAGCTTGCAACTACGTCTCTGGAATTTGAATTCCACCTCCAATTTCCCTGTGGCTCCCCTTTGATAGCCTGGTTCTCTAGAATCTAGGGAGGGAAGCGAAGGGACCCCAAACGACCTCGGATGTCTGAGAATCAGGCTACCCCATCAACTGAGCTGTCAGATTTACGCCAATCAGCACGAAGTAGAACAAGCACGAATGTAAACAAACATTAAAAAACACGTGCCAAGGGTAATGACATCATTGCTAATGTCATCTCCGCCAATCAGCATTTCGTACATATTCAAATTCCAGAGACGTAGTTGCAGGTTCTCCTTCCTTTTCCTACCCCGCTGCCAGAGTGCCCTGGAGAGCTTGCTTGCAGGCTAGGAACTGTACAGCTAGGAAGTTCTTTTGGTTCCATTTTGCTTTTGTTTCCTGTAAGAGTAGCCTGCGAAGTGCAGACGTATTTCCGGTCGTCGCTTCTCTCGCTCCGAAAATTAATTTTCGGAGGGAGAGAAGCGACGACCGGAAATACGTCTGCGCTTCGCAGGCTACTGTAAGAGTAGCTGGGAATCACGCTCATAGTAGCCAGGGAAAATCCCCGGCCCCCGGCTCTTAGTGACAGCCCTGAAAAGTGTCTGTCTTAGAGAGAGTTGACTATATTGCTGATGTAGATTTACGCCTAAAATGTGTACCTCTTTTGATCGTTCCATAACATTTAACATGGTTTCCAATGTATTAAGAATACCCATTGCAGTGACAGCTTTTTCATCACTATCATCACCATCTAAAAGCTGGACAAATGTGCCTGCCTATAGGTGTAAACAAAAAGAGACAAAAAAAGTGGAAGTCGAGGCTCAAATGCAGGACACAGCATCATATTCTTTAACTAACAGGAAACTTTGTCTCACAGAGTCTACCAGAATCTCTTTAATAACCACACCCTCTTAACTTTCACCAAGGCAGGGAAGCTTTCATCAAAACAAGGTCACCTCTCGCCATAGTCAAACAAGAGAAATTTACAAAAGCTAAGCAAGTACTGAAATAAGTATTTCAAAGCTGAGGTTGCTACTTTCAGTGTTAAAAATTTGGAGACGTTACCAAGAAGAATCAGCTATAGGTTAAGCATAAGCTGTGTGAGCCCCTGCAGTCTACATGTAACTTCACATTTTAAAATAATTATATCGTTTTCTTTAAACTACTAATATTTAATACCGTTAGTATAAGTTGTAAAAAGAAAACTGATTGTTTTTTTTTTAATTCAAAACCCAGTTATACATTTGTAATAACCGCCACGAAAAATACAAATCAGGAAAGTACTTCTAGTATTTAAACTAAAACAGCCCTGCAGTACATTTGCAAAATGTAAAAGTACAAAAGAACTAACTCAAGCATTCTTCCCAATTTTACATTAAAACGGTTTACTAAGCCAGCGTTAAGTTGTGGAAAACAAGCATTGTACGGTGTGTGCATACCAGATCTCTAGCAATATCTACTGCAATGCTTGCAACTTGGTGTTGATCACCATAGGTAGATATGAGTTTCTGCATGACACCAGTAAGGTCATCATTCTCAGTTTCACGAATCACCTTTAGTAGCTCTGAAGAAAGGGTTAGAAAAAGACAATTGCCCAGTGGCCAATTTAATAAAAACCCTTACAAGTGTAATAACTATTTACAAGTGTGGTTATTGTTTTCAGACTCTAAAACAATTTATAACCACACTTGTAAATTACACTTGCACAAGTTTTATGGAATTGAAACCAGAAGATCCTTCTGAGGCTCAGATTAAAATAAAAATAACTAGTAACTATTTGAATAACAAAAAAACCCGGAAAATGTACAAAAAAAGACGGTGAAAACTGCAATAAAAAGTGCATTGTAACAAATCAAAAGCAATGGTAACTTTTTTCAGTCGTGGATTGAGATGAAGGAGAAGGATCAATACCAGTAACAAAAAAAAATATTCTGACATTAACCCTTACTTAGCCTTGTGTCAAAAGTTTAATTCCCATTTGTTTTCCATTATAAATTTCCTATAGAAGTATAATGGAGACATTGTAAAAGTATTATTCATTTAAGGGGAAATTTGAAGCTGAGTACATTTTAGGGGTTAAAAGTATGGGCAGTTAAGAAACTCCACAGTAAAAAAATATAAAATTTGAAAGAATGTTAATGTAAAAAGACCTTTCAGCAGAGATCATTTAAACTGTCTGTAGTAGTACAGTATAATTATGGTGTGTTCATTATTCAACTTACCAAGGATAACTTGCCGAACATGTGGTTCAATGTACTTTTTAGCTGTGGAAACAAAAGTTACAGTAAAGAATTAAATTTTATCATTATTGTTGGATGATGCTGAGTTTGATATGAAAAATTAAACACTGAACAAGGCTAAGCCACAAGTTGAGTGGATTTATTATAACTGCTTTGGGTAGCATAATTCAGGTTTCCTTAATATTTATCTACTGGAGAAAGATTTATCTGCTGGATAGTGCTATCCAGCACTTGAACAACCGAGGCACAGTCAGAAGTTTGCAGTTACCTATTCCATGCAGATCTGGGACTTAAAATAACAATTTAATCTCACACTTACATTCCTCTTGTTTCTCAATCAGAAACTGCAAAGCTATGGCTGCCTCAACTTTGACTGGGGGATCATTGTCTTCAGTTAAACAAAGTCGTGCAGAATTAACTGCAGTTTCAAGATTTCTTTCATCTTTAAATGTTATGTCTCCAAAACTGTGCAATACCCAACAAGCCTAAGATCAGAAGTTTCACATCAGACATTATTATTATCAGCTAACTATTGCAAATCAAACTTTGAAGTCCTAAGGCTGACTTTTTCATACAAAGAGCTTCAACCCCTAACTCTCTGTTTCTGATTTGCTAAAATCCCCCACATAATTAATCAGAATCAGCTATTGTCAACCAAATTTGGAAGAATTTTGTGATAATTATGTGAACTGATGATGTCAATAGAGCAGCAAAATTGCGAGATTATTGAACCATTAACTAAGAAGATATGGGGACAACATTGAGTTGTTTTGGTACTGAGTACAAAAATGGTGGAACATTTCGCTCATTTCTCGAGGAAGAAATAGGCCAACTATTGGCTAAAAACATACATATAGCAAGAACAGCAAGAAGACAACTCGCATCTGATGACATCGACTATTTGGAGAATATTTGCGGGGCTGAACAACCCTTTATCTCCAAAACTTGCCGATTAACATGCATTATCGAAGATGAATGTAACATCAATGGAGGTTAAGCATGTTTTAGCTTGTTTTTAAACTAAGAATTATTTTCAATCAATAATAAAACAGTTATTAGATTCGGCTTTCGTATCATCTAAAGAATTATGGAGATCTTGAAGGGTAACACCCTCCTCAATATCAATAATTCTTCACAGATAATACTCAGCCTCATTCAATAATAGTTAATTATTATTTTGTTCAAGGCATGAATACATTATAATGATCACACTCCATGTGACAATGTCACTTCTTGAAAGTAACACACAGTAAACTGATTATAGTCAGTCCCTTGTGGCAACGTTTTTTATTTCTTTACCTACCCTTGCTCGGAGATAACCCAGAGGACTTTTAAACTCAGGAAAAACATGCTGCACTAACATACTTTCAAGTTGTGTCCTGTACATTTTTCTCTGAAAAATGAAGGGCAAGTAATAATGGCGATGACTAAAGACTTAGCCTACATGTAGCCACACCCTCCCCTGACAAAGGAAAGGAATGAGGAATGCCCCCTCTCTTCATTTTTTCCTTTGTTGGGGGAGGATGTGGCTACACATGGGCTACTACAGACTATCACTTCTCTACCTGACCTCAGTGGGTGAATGCTAAACATCCACACACATTATGGCCTCAATGGCATCCATGGAATTTTGAGGACAAGGGGAGTATTCTGGACTACAATTCCAAAGGAAGATGGATTAGGGCTTGAACTCTAAAGGAATGAGGTGTTTTCAACTCTTGAAATAAATTTGGCCTCTAAATACACTACTGGATGTTATAAGTGCAACAAAATTGGTAAGAGAAGTAAGATTTGTTATCCCTTGGTGATGCCTTCCACTAGATTTGGTTAGTGGTTGAGTAGGTTATGCTCTGAAAACAGCCCTTCTTCCTTGCTCCTTGTACATGACAAGTGAGGAGGACTGACATTTTTCGCAGGCTATGAGTAGGTGAGAACTAAACGTAGACATAAAAAAGCGGAGGTAAGAACACAGTACCTTAATCAACACATCAGCTAATGTTCCAATCATGTGAAGAGCTCCATCCTTCTGTCTAGGGTCGCGCTGTTCTGCAGGGATGTTCAATAAATGCACGCAGAACACCATGGTTGGATCCAGGACTTGTTTCCTTTTAGAAACAGCAGTGTGAAGAAGAGTAGCTGCTGCAGTTACTGGGGAAACAAAGTCTTCAAAAATATCTGTTGACATAAGAAGAAAAAGAGACATTCTGATGATAATAATAATTATAACAACCAATATTTTAGATGGATAGTGTAAATTTCTGACTGAAATGCAACGTTCACCAATATTCTGAAATCTGTGACCGATAGCTCATACCCTTTGACATCTTCATTCATTGATAATAATCAAAAAATATATATTTGAAAACATAATTACTGTTACAATAACCATGACTGTAATTTAACTTCTTTAGCTGTAAACTCCTGAATTTTGTGCCATTATGCAGTAGCAACTTCATGCAATTTCCAGTATATTTTAAAACCATATATCTTGCTTTTCCTACCCACCTAGATTAGCTACATGTATATGATGTATTGCTATTTAAAGTTATTTCTGCTTTGCAAAGTTCATGCTGTAATTAAATTGATAATGTTGTTTGTTTGTTGTTGTTATTGTTGTGAAAATGGTAAACAAATCTGGTAATGCCATTCAAATGACATCTCTTTAGCAGCACTCTAGCATGTCACTATTTAGTATTGCAGTTGACCCTCCCTTAAGAGTCCAACCTTGAGGTACTGGCAAGTGGCAGCTTAATGGCAGTTAGCTGCTCAATAGAGGTTTGTCATAAATAAGCATAACATGAGCATAATCTTTAGCAGAAACATCTCTTTATTTTGAAACAAAACACGCGACAGGAGCAGGATCAGTCATCATCTTCTATCTCGGACTGTATTTTCCTGCATCATATTCTTGAAATATAGCCAAACTAAGTGTATCAAGCGCGAGATGGGCGCTTAATAGAGGTGACAACAATGAAAGAATTCTCATTGGGATTGGCAAAAGGTGGCCCTGGTTGCTTAATAGAGGTTTAAAGAATCCCTATTTCTGGACTTTGATTACTGGCAGTTTAATTGAGAGTGGCTGCTTAATGGGGTTCAACTGTATTTCTTTTAACGCGGCTAAATTGTAATTTAGGTAAGGTTAACCTCGAGACAACGCTTGCAGGTCAGCGGTTGAGACCCAGGCATGTAGGCCTGTGCGGGGTGGCTATGCAGTCTTCAAGGGCTGACATGTGTTTGCCAATGTCAGCTTTGCTTTGCTTTGCTTTGTGATTGTTGCGGATCATTACTAGTCACAGATTGTGGTATCTGCTGGTTTTGCTCCCACTACTCCCACCCTTGGATGGGTAAGTATGGGTTGTGGTAAGTATTCCACTGAATTTTCTTCAGTGTGACGGTGCCGGGTGGTTGGCACTCACTTGGTTGCCACGGTTACCTCCTAGAAAGGGCTCCCCTTTTGCACTATAGGCCCTTCCACCTTTTAGGCACCCACTCCCAAGCTCATCTTGTCGATTAGTGTATGATTAATTAAAAGAGAAATAAATTTTGAAATTCTCCTGAATTTTGATGTTGGCCACAGATGAATGTAAATGAGTGGCACTTGAAGGATTAGGGAGCTTTAGCAACAACCACGTCGATGGCAGCGAGAACGTCAAAAAAGCAATAGCCTTATTAAGCAAAACAACAACTTTGCACGTGCATGACGCTTTTTTGTACATTTCTCTACCGCCTCTGCAAGACTACAACATGAAAATGCCTAATTTCAAGTTTTATGGAGGACGTAAACAAGCGACAATGAATTTTTCTTTCTCTTTCTAAACTTTAGTGCAGTCACCAAGAAATCAACTCCAGGAAAATTCGCCCACTTTTGACATTTCAAGCGAATTGGAATAAATGAGGAAAAGTTTGAAAAAATGAGAACTCATTTTTGAAGTGACATTTTCGCTGCAGTTGCCGTCGTCGGTGCTATAGCTCCCTATTAATTGAAACTTGAGGTCAATATCAACTGCACTTACCATATTTAACTCTAATAAACTCATAAGGGTCCTCTTGCCAAAGCTCGTCATCTTCCTCTGTGTAACACATCAAGGGAAAAACAACTTCCTGAATAATAGCCTGTTACAAAGACAGTGAACAATAAGCTCTAAATTATTGCATAAAATTTTTAAGTACAGTGGAATCAATCCTTTGCCCCCACCCACCTCCATTAAGCTCATGCTGTTGATAACACCACCTCGTTAATTATTACAAAGTTTAAAAACATTCATCAATTTACTCAGTGCTCGACCTTAGCGGTAGTCCACTAGCCCTGGACTAGTGCAAAATTCTTCTGGACTAGTAGAAACTTAGAACCACTAGTCACAGGACAAGTAACTACTTATTAAATTGTGGATTAGCATGGTCAATGTCTGTCACTCTTCTTTGACTCTCTGGCGATGGTATTATGAAGTTTCACGATGACATCAATGAAATTTAATTGTAAAAAGATATTGCAAATAATATTGTCATGCTGCCATCAGGAAGGACTACCACAGATTTACTCAGGACTAGTAAATTTTCAGTTCAACTAGTCCCAGGACCAGCGATTTAAAAAGTTAAGGTCGAGCACTGTTACTTATAAACAGTGGTCACATTGGCGGGAGTCCGTTTTACATGTACACAATGGCAAGTTAGCAGGAGGACATAACAAAAACCTTGCTTATCCACACCCAAGCATAAACAAAATAATGTTACACTCAAAAAGTATTGCTATAGTCCTGTCCGAGTTCTTATTGTAACAATCAATTTCTAGTATTTTATCATTTCAGTTGCTGGGATATGTGACTTCTTTTCCAGGCAAGCTCTTGCCAGATTGTCCTTTCCAGGGCCTCGTTTCCTGAAAGGCCCTGCAGTAACTTTTTGGGCAAGAAGACAAATTTTAAAATCAAAACCTGTTGAATAGTAGTTTATTTCCTAGCTCACAAACTGGTCAATATTGCTTTGTTAACTGATAGTTTTATGATGTGAAGTATATGAAATAATTCATTTTTGAACCGCAGTTGTAGATGAAAGTGAAGAATGATCATTGCTGCAAATTTTCCAATTTAAGCAATTGGAAAGAAGAAGCCTGAATTTATGGTGTTTTTCTTCAATGATTCCTCAATGGACTACATGGCTCACATGACTCACTGGCTCACATTTTATACACACTTGTAGTTATTCAACAAAATAAATTATCAAAAACATACTTGGATACGAGGTCTCATAACTTTCCAGTGGAGGGAATTTGAAATCCTGAAATAAGACAATAACATTATTATTATTATTGATATTACTATCATTAATATTATTGGTAGTATCACTTTTTTAAATTCACTATTTTGATAAGTTAAACAGAGTACACTGTAACCAAATAAATTATAAAAAGATTATGGTGTGCACAAACATAATTACCTGTACTAGACACCATTTGACATATCAAGATAAAAAATAATGTTCTCTTTGAAGTTTGACAGACAGTAGTACGTAGTGTTCACTGAAATTTTGATTTTTGTCACAAACTTCAAACAGTCTATAGATCATTTAGTGCAAGCAAAGTACATGTACAAGTACATGTACATGCATGTTGAAGTTTTTAAATACATGATGATGTGAAAATTATTAATGAATGCACACGGGAGGTTGCTAAGCATGATAGAAGCGTAAGAGTTGCACGAGGTGTAGCCGAGGGCAAGTCTTGCTTCTTGAGTACATCATTATGTATTTCATATATAGATTTAGCCAGGGCTAAAAGCGAAGCTCCTATTAACTCGAATTTATGATTTAAATCAAACAATAAACTTGTATTCCACAATCCAGTTAACTTTAGAACACATTCATGTGACTAATTTGAGGGAACGGTTAAGTGATTTTAGAGAACAGTAATTTGCAAACAGTCAAAGCTAAGAGTGAACTTAATCTTACATCGAGTTGATAGCCTTATATGTGTACACCCAAAAATAGCAATCATCTTCGATCACATTTAAGAGCGCGGACTCTTGATCACAGTAGATTAGGCCTGGAAAACAAATCAGGCGGAATTTTTTGCTTTCGACAAGTTTACTTTACAAAATCTTGCCAACAAGTCTGGGGACGTGTAAACCAACCTTTTATCAGGGGTACCCAACGAGGATATAGTTCAAAACCACTTAACATAGCATTGCTGAAGGTATTTTAGTATTTTAATGGTAGGTATAGGCATATTTTTATCCCCTAAAAACTTTTCATCTGTTCGGATTTCCTAGCTGAAAGTCTAGTGATCCGAAAATTATAGGGATCAAAGCTTACCTTTTCGAAAATTTCAGCCAGAAAAAGGCTCCCAAAAGTTCTAGGTGGCCTTTTTTAGGGTAAAAATACCTTAAAAATGGGTAATTATACCAGTTTTTAGATGTTCAAAAATCCTAGGAGAGGCAGGCAAGCAAAAACTTTTACAACAACTGTTCTGAAAATTCTAGATCTCAAATCGTCTTCCGAACAGATATTTTCCGAAAATTGCCGTTGGGTGCCCCTGTTTTATACTTTTTATACATCACATCTGAGGTGAAACAGTACCATGAGGCGCTGTTTTTATCATACAGACCTCGGACAGAATGCAGTATTTCACAATTTTGCAATACAAATTGCACTCGCTCAATATTCAGGACGATCGAAGCACGTGTGGGCTTTTAGCGAAACCGTTAAAAAAATTTCCAAAATCACCTGTACGGCTAGCCAGTTCTCACTTTTGACAAGCGCCAAAGTCGACTGTTTAAATTATGATTAATAGAGTTATACGCTTCAACATAATAAATTCTTTATTATGTTTATTTTTATTTAATGTTTTTATAATGATGTGTAATCTTCAAAAGCGTTTGATACGTGCGGCATTTTGACTACTCCTGCATGCAAGCGATGTTCATGAGCGACTGAAAACAAACGGCACAGCGATAAAAATTGCAAAAGAGACTACCAACAATCAATAAAAGGACAATAATTCGGTGAAACATATACAGAGACAACAATTTTCATTCACGAACTCAAGACAAGTATTAAAGTGTCTCAGAAAATCATTGTTTATGTTTTTCATTTTGTAAGCCGGCTTCCCGGTGTTTGCTTTTTCAAAGATGAACTCGAGGCAAGAAAATCGCTCAAAACTTTCTTTTACAGCCAGAATTATAACGAAATATTCTTTGGAACGTTTTCTTTTTATTCGCGGTAAGAAAATGACTAAAGGCTTTTTAAAGTTTTATAAGCTTATAATCAAACCTGATACTCGGTCAGATCATTGTCTAAAATCTTACAATTAAAAACGTGCACAAACTAAATAGCTGCATAAACTATGCTCGACTTCATTAAATTATATATAAAGAACAAACGTCAAATAAATAATTACTGAGGCTTACCATTCGAGATGCACTGAAAACTATCAAGTAAGGCCAGACTCGCTTCAGACTTTTCAACCCTCTCACGCTTCAAGCAAGGTGAAAAAGGAAAACGATGCCATCCGAAATCAGATTTCCGACTTTAACAAGCCACGTATTTCTCAACCAAAAACCCAATAAACAAACTAGCCATGAATAACAGAACACTCTTGATAGCAGCTGAATTTCATTTTGTTCATTCAGTGGAAAAAGACAGTTAAAAACAACACAAGTTGACACAAAACTCTGTCAGCTTCAGCTGTCAAAGTAAACAGGTTTCAAGATGCTGCATAAATTTTCAGCATGAACTCACCTGTCAAATTTTGACCAATCACAGCATAAAAATTGGACATAGAGCGTGACCAACACGTGACCTTGGTGAGAAAAGTCAAAAAGCAACTGGCATGTATTCCTTGCCTGTAAAAACTTGCTCAATTTTAGCTTCCGAGGTCAGTTTGAAATCAAACTTTTAGTTGTCTGGCACATAAAAAACACAACATATTTCATATGAATTGAAAAAAAATTAAACTTGAGCCTGCGATCATTTGAAAACTAGTAACTTGTCAGCGGATAACTTCAAAAAGATACTCGACCTCGATGGGTCGACACCTGAGCCCACGATACGGTCGGTGATACTGGTCAGTGGATACCCTGTTTTGACAGCTGTCAATTGATCACAACATTGATGTGCAATATATGTTTGCAACATCAGTCTTCCTGCGCTCCCAAACTAGGCAGAAAGTGTGAGGATTGAACACTGGTTAGCCTGTGGTGCGGACGGACGGACGGGCGGGCGGGCAGTGTACGGTCACGTGATTACCAAATTTTCTGGGATGGGTAGATTCACTTACCCATGGTGCTCCGCAGGCGGGCTTCGCCCGCCAGAGCTCCGCTATAAAATTCAACATACATGTACTTGTACATCTGTTATTATGCTAACCCATCCACCCCTGAACTGCTCATATCAGCCCCTGTGGTTCCACATCCCTTCTACCACTTGTGCCATACATGAAATTACCAATACTGACCCATTTTTTAAGTAGTTAATTGCCTGTTGGAGAACACGTGGAGCAACAAACACTTTTTGTCTATACTGATCCAAGACTTTAAGAAGAATCTGTGTCACACTCACTACATAAAACAGAAAAAAAGGCTGTTATTGAGAAGCAGAAAAAACAAGTTGATTTTGATAGAAATGACATTAAGACCCCAAATCAGGCAACAAGGAGTAAGCCAATTTCAAGTGTCCAAAGATACAGAACACAACTGTCCTTGTTTTAAACTAATGAGTACAATGTAGGTCAAGGGGGCTGCGTCACATCTTGTTAATAAAGCCACTTACAATGTACACATCTTTATTCGCAAGTACAGTACACGTACATGCATTTCGTTTGTGGTTTATTAATAATTATTATTTAAAACACTCAACTACAGCTGTAGTAGTTTCAAAACATAATTATACTGGTATGTTGATCCAATAACACTGAACATTGCACTTAGCTAATTCAGAACTGTCTTACCTGAAAAATGTTTGCAATAATTCTCTGAAAATTGTTCATATTCCTTAGTTATAGAGCCAGGTGTTCCATACCTAGAAATCAAATCAGTAGCAATCCATAGATTTTTCTATTTTTGTGTCACAAAATAACAGCAGTGTGATTGTCCCCACAAAAGCAGGGGCAGCTAGTCAGGATGACAGGATTTTTACTGTATGAAGTTAGATAAAATATTTATTTAACATAGTTAACAACAAGTAGCGCGGGCATGGTCAGCGGTGAGTCGTTTAGCTCAAGGGCAGTCAGCCTCGCTTGCATCACCTCCATGTGCTCAGTACAGCATTTTGCTAGCAGCCACTCTCTTCACTTAGCCTGTGGATCATTCTTTTACCCCCATCCCTCCCCCACCCTTTATTCTTCAACTGATAAATTGGTGTGATAGGCCTGGTTCCATTGGCGTGAGCGTTCATGGCTGGAGGGTGCTGGTTTGCCGGCCATGGGGGCGTAACTCCGTCTAGGAGCTGGCTGTGCCAAAGGTGGAAGCCCCTTGACATTCCCAGCACCCACCTCCACTAATCGACGCAGTTGTTAAATGGGCAAAAGTTTTCAACCACATTCACCCATAAAAATCCTGATGTTCAGACTATCTGCCCCTGGATCCCTGAGGATAAAGTTTTATTATTTCAAATCAAGTATAATCATTATTGAATATAACTGTACTTGATCCCTCACTTAGTATCATCATCATGATAAAATATTTTTCCATTTACAGCAAGTCATTTTGAATATTTTTTATTGATCCACTGATCAAGACTCACTCTAGACTATAAGCAGTCTCTCTTTTTTCATGCAGGACATGCAAATGACCAAGTGCCTGCTGATGGTGGCTGGCAGGTGCTTGCACTCCCCTCACTAAATATGAAGAACAAGAGAGACTGTTCACTGGACGGGGCAACAACCGGGGGTGATACGTACAGTCTAGACTCACTTGTTCAAGTTTACATGTACTGTATATCAGTGCAAAGCATTGATTTTTATTTACCTCTCAAAAATGCGGCACAGAATATGTAAAGCCCACTTTTTGGCTTTCCACCAAGGAAGCTTGGCTAGCTCCTCTCCATCACCTTCCAATGCAACCTAAAAAATCACACTTTATTACAAGACGTAACTCTACTGATTAGTAGTAATGAATCATTATAATGACTCTCAAAAATGGGCAAAAATACAACAACAATACAGTGCAAAGCCAGAGAAAAAAGCCGACATTTGACAACGCTACCATTGGTTTCCCTGCTAAATGACGTCTGGCAAAATGAGTGGAGAAATTCCATATTGATGACACATTACTACCCGGATCTGAATAGTGTTTCTGATTGGTCGTGCCATGTGGGAAAATTTATTTCAACGAATCAAAAGCACTACCCAAGTGACCCATCATCAGTATGGAATTTCTGTGCTCGTTTCTCAGACACCATTTGGTGGTGAAACCAGTGGTAGTGTTGCCAAATGGCGGCTGTTTTCTCAGGCTATACAGTGTACATACAGCTGTAACAATAAGGATACTTGAGATTAATTCCATTGTACGATCTACATTTTACAAAGGAGAGAATCTGACCTGCGGAACATCTCTTGCAACCACAGTTTGAAATACATGCATCCACTTTCCAAATGATTGTGCTGTGATCACTTCCATTGGAAGCACATACTGCAAAACAATATTTTATTATAGTGTACAGATACATGTATCTTAAAACAGAGAAGTGTGATGTCACATTACCATGGTAGCAAAATTTCTGGACCACAACAATTGCGAGCTTGAGCAACGGCGATGGTGACAGCAACGAGGATTGCAAAAAAAGCAATAGGTTTACACGTAGATTGGCAAAACAACAACTTTGCATGTACATCATGCTTTTTTGTACATTTCTTGCACGACTGTGACATGAAACTTACTAATTTCATGCGCCCACTTTATGGAGTAGGTGAACACAACACAAAAATTTCTTAAAAAATTGAATAAGATCGACGAAGCTTGAAACAATGCATATTCAATCTTTAAGTGACTTTTTCGGTTTCTTGTCCTCCAGAAATTTTGCTATCATGGCAATGTGACATAATGACTTCTGAAAAAAACTTAGTAATAAAGTTGTGACAAAAATTGGAATAAACGAATAATGGTGTGATTCCAAAATAATTCTGATTTCTTAAACACATTTCATTATTTTCATTTAAAGCAGCCCACTTAGACATTATCACAAACTGTTGCTTATATAAGCCCTGTTCTTGAACAGTTGAATTCAAGAAGAGAAAAGCTATAAGGGCTTTATCCAGGGGTAAGGGGGTGGGGGAGAGGAAGCTATAATCTGATGTATTTTTTGTTTACAGGTAGATGGGTCTACATGTGCAACTGGGGGGCTTACAAGCAGCAGTTTACAGTATACATGTAAATCTGTTTTCAAACAACCACTAACCTGAATGAGAGCAAAAAATATTTTGAGAATCTGTTTTTGAATTTCTACTGATGGCTGTGAACCATCTTCTATGATCATGGTGAATCTTGAGTATAGCTGAGGTAAAAGAACTTGCATGATTCTGTGGAGAACTTGGCGTTCATCAGGCTTCTTGAACCTAACAGAAAACAAATCAAATGCATAGCAAACTAACCTGAGATCAGGCCCAATTTGAGTGGTTCTCATACATTCTCTCTAACGGCTAGTGCTGAAATTGGGCCGAATACAAACTATTAGAAGTTTGTGCTCGTTACGGCCAGATTTTGGCCGTAATGCTGATTGGCTGTTAGACAATAACACAAGATCTGATTGGCTGTCGGAAACGCTGGAAGTGAAAGCACAAAAATCCTCGCGCGGTTGGTTTCGTGAATGATTCGTCGTCAGCGGAGAGAAGGATCGATTTTGCTGTCTTTTGTTATTGTTTTATGGTCTTATGGTAGGAAAATAATTTATGCATTAATATGTGCCATGGAAATTCAGAAAATTCATATGGTTGTTCATATCTTCTCAGGATTTGCTTTATTTACGGAAAGTGAGTGTATTGCGGAGTTGAATCCCTCTGCAAGTTGTTGACCGCTAACAAGGTGCCTTTTGATTTACCAACAAACGGGTGCAAATCGAAATACTGTCCATCTTAAAACTGGTTTCATTTGAAAGTTCAGCCAGGAATGACTTCTCTTAACGGGGTACGCAGGCGGAGGCTCACTGCGAAAGAAACCTCAATCACCAACTGTGAAGTATTAGACGAAAAATATTGCATCGCTGTTCAAGGAATTTTCAGTGTGTTACTTAGTAACAGACTGGTTGTTGTTTGCCGTCGCTTTTTGTAAAAAATAAACCAGGAAAACTGGTGTCCTCGCTTGTTGGCTGTTTGCTTTTGTTTTTAAAGATTTATGTACTGAAAATAGGGGGATATTGCCGAGGAAAATATTAAGGCAACGGAAAAATAGAAATTTCAGATTTATGTACTGAAAATAGGGGGATATTGCCGAGGAAAATATTAAGGCAATGGAAAAATAGAAATTTCAGTATTTTGAATTCGAACGCGCCTAGCCAAAATAATAAAACTAGTAGAACATCGTGTCGCCGTCTTTTCGAAAACTTTTTACCTTCTATACCAACAGAAATAACCTTCGAGATCTCCCTTAATCTCGCAAGAAGTTAAATGTGATTGTGCTGACTGTTTTATTTTTAGCAGAAAAAATTAAGAGATAAAAGCTATTTTTTAAGTCAGCCAGTCTGCATTTTCCTGCGCGTGAAAAATTTGCATACTAGAAAACAAGCAACGGAGGTAATTTCGGTTGGCTGATTCGGCAAATGTCAATCAATCAAAAAAGTGGGCGGCAGACGTTTCGTAGAAGGTTTGTATCAGGCTCTCTTTTCGTTTCACCTTGCCCGCCGGAATGTAATTTTCAAAGCGAAACGAAAATAGAGCCTGATCTCAGGTTAATAGCAAACTAGTGGATTTAAAGGCCCATGTTCACCCCAGATGCATTGCGCGCCCTGTACTCAAGAAAAAAACATTTCGCGTAGTTGAAAATCGCTTCCTTCAGTGTGTAGAGTCAATCCTTGTTAATCTTCCACAGTTCGCCAAATTTGGTTTAAAAGAAAGTCTAAACAGGTGCTTTTGGTATTTTTTCTTTACATCTTTCTGAATATTTTGGTCTGGTATCGAGTCTTTTTGTTTCTGTGAGTGTTTGTTTCACTGCAGTACTTTCGATGGCGGCGCCATCGAAAAGTACGGTTGGAAGACCGCGTCGACTGGGGTCGCCGAAGTACATTCGTCTCCGTGGATCCATTTTTTTAATCCCTAGAGAGATGGGAAAGAAGCTCTTGGCTGCAAATTCTACAGACAGCGTGTTTGCCGAATTCCTTCTACATCGAATGTTGATGTTCAATTGTAAACAAAGGTCCCGTTGAAATCAGTTGAAAGCAATACAAGCGAGTCAATCTAACATGAACAATGCTTTATTTAATTTAACCTATGAAGCGAGTGACATCCTTAACGTAAACTGATCGTCTGGCGTATCGCTCTAAAGTAGCGAGAACTATTATTAGCAAACCGGTCCTTAGCCAAACCTAAAGAAACTGTAACACAGCGATTATAATACAGAGACAAGACTGTAAGCAGTGCTGATTCGACGCTTTGCAAACACAACTTCTCGCTTATTCTTTTGTCACAGGGCTTCTGATAATTTGCGGAAAAAAAATGAAAAATTCGCTGGATTTTCAGGGGCAAATTCGCGGAAAAATCGGCCGATTTCGCGGGATTTTAGCGGAAAAAATTTGTTTCGAAGGATTTTCAGAGGCAAATTCTTAGAAAAATCAGCCAATTTCACGGGAAATTTCGGGGGAAACTTCGCCAAGAAACAATCAGTAAAAAACAGCCTATTTCGCTGAATTTTGTTTTGGCAAATTTCGCTAAAATCGACTCAATTTTCGCGTCGATATGACCAGCGTTGTTTAACGTTTTTTTAATGGGGATAATAATTTGCTTTTTTAAACGACAGTTTGCTCGAAAAATGAGCAAATGCTAAAGCTATTGAGATTATGGTTAGTGCCCAGTTTTTCGCAACGTTCATCTAAAAACGCCTGGTAGTTTTGGGACATTGTTTACTCGTTGCATTGACGAAGTTTCAAGATAAATTTGGATGTTTCGGGTGAATAAAACAGGTCTAATAGCCAAGATAAGTATGAAAATATGTTTTGCCGACATGTATTTGGAAATATTTCTGGCGGATTTCGCGGTATTTCGCGTTTTTTGGGGAAATTCGCGGGATTTCGCGGAAAACCCTGAAATTCGCGGGTCCGTGACCGCGCGAATTATCAGAAGCCCTGTTTCAAGAACACATACCTAAGCCTCCTAAGAATTAACACAAAATAATAGATTGAGCAATGAAAACATTTCACAGTCGAAACGGGCTTCAGGAAAATCTCACCTGGTGCTTAGACATTTCATAATTTTATGAACTTCATTGCGTTCATCGGACTCGACAAAGCATGCATACGCATTCACTACCAGTTTAAATTTTGAACTGCTTTCTCCGGTGACATTTAATGAAGTTGGCGATATATCTTCCTCCATTTGGAAAAGAATTAAAGTCTTACTGGCCTCTTTGATACTGCCTCTGTTAAGCTTCGGTCAAGCTTGAAAAAAGCTAATCTCCCTCGCAGTCGTTTTAGTATGGTCAGGCAATGCTCCTCAAAAGTGGAACCCAATCAAAACACTGCATTTGACAAAAGAATCGTTTGAAAACAAAAACACAAGCGCGCAAAGCCATTTGGGTGCACATGGGCCTTTCACATTACACCTAAGCCACTCTTTAAAGAAGTACACGTACACCTCTTTTTCATCCAGATATGACTACATGTAGATGGTGTAATTAACTTTTCATCTCAGGTTATATTTGTTTTTCTTTTGTTTTTTGGTATGGTAATGTATGCTAATAAAGTTAAAACAAAAAGAAAAATAAAATTACCTGAGGTAAAAAATAATTAACTACAACATAGGTGTTACAGGTTAAAATTTAATAAAGGTTAAAATTTTTCAGCTTGGGTTGATTCTCAATTTCCTTTGACTCTTGGCCCTAATTCATGAATAATCAAGGCTAGGAGACAAAGGAAATTGAGAATCAAATAGTGGGTTAAAAAATTCTATCCTGAATTTAATTTTGACCTGTGACATAGGTAGATACACATAAATAATACAAGAGTGAGGTTTCACCTGTTTAACTCTTACATGTACATGTACTAGTGATTACTTACTAGTTATCTTATGAAACAAATACATAAATGTAAAGAAGATTAACGCATTTGAAGACACAACTTATCCAGATGCAAAAAGAAGACCTGAAAAAATTCTGGCTTGCCAGGATTCAAACCCTGACATCTGCAATCCTGGTGCAGCGCTCTAACCAATTACGCCAGCAAGCCAAATAAGAGCTCAGAAAACAAATGTGACCTCACACGTGAAAATGTTCCTTACAATTTGCCGTTTTCGAAGGGATTGCTGTTCATATGCCGCTTAGTAGTCATTCAAACGGATTGGGGGTCCGTTTAAATGGCTCAGGCTATTCATTCAAAAAATTTTGTCGTCCATTTCAAACAGCTTAGCTATCCATTTCTCATCCACTTGTTTGCCCTGCATTTGCATGCCATGCATTCATTCTTAAGGAACATTTTCGCATGAGAGGTCACAAATGCAGAGTATCACTGCTTGGTCAAACATACAGGTTGTGAGAATAAAGAATTGATCACCAAGTACATGTAAAAAAAGTCTTGATGTTTAAACAGATTCTCCTAGTTACTAAACTGATTTAGCAACAGAACGCGAACATCAGTTGACAACACGAAAGCACACGCAAAGGACTGTACACAACCAGTGATCAATTTGCCACTCTGCCATTGGTCAAATTTTTTTATTTGCACACGCCGTCATCAACTGATGTTCCTGTTTTGTTGCTAAATCAGCCTATTACAGTGTATCAAAGGAAAGGTAAGGGAAATGAACAGTGTCAAGATGTATCCGGACGTTATAGTTTTAAAATAATTTGACACACAAGAATGCCCCAACACTACATGTACACAGGTAAGTACAACAAAAACCCAAGTCTTACATTTTCATAAACTACAGGAAACAATTGATAGTGCTATGCAAAAAACCTTCAAAAGAAGTTTCCTTAATTCTCACACTGTTACTGGCAACTTGGTTACTTTTTAAAAAAATTTAAACAATTAAAAAACCCACTAAATTAATGTACTCCAAACTACATGCAATCCCAGACAAAAGTAGTTGGGAAGGTTGCACAACTTAAGGGACCGGTCATTATTTATCGAGAGGGGGGGGGGGGGGGGGGGCTGGTGCAATATGAAATATGGCTTGCTTGATTTTTGCTGACCCACCCTTCTCCCTAAGCATGACTTTCCAGACCCCCCCCCCCCCCCCCAAAGAAAAAAAGAAAAAATCGGACATGCATTAACCAAGAAATAAGCAAAGTTAGTGGAAATAAATGTTGATTTTTAGAAGTTATTTTAATAGTCGTCCTCTCCTCTCTTGCTGTATTTAATTATAAGGATGCAGCTCAACATTTTATTGGCTTATACATTTGCATGTTTTCTTGTGGCCCCCCCTTAAACTTCTGCATAAAAAATGGTGACCCACCCCTTATTTGCACCAGCCCACCCCTCTCGATAAATAATGACCGGTCCCTAACAGTGGTCCATTTTAATCCTCAAAAAATAAAATTTTCTCTTTTGCTTTAAATCCCCAGTCCCCCTTATTCAATGTTGGGATATAACAGAACAATTACATGCACAAACATTAGTGTTTTGCTCAACATTGAGCCAGGGGCGTGGGGAGAAAGGGAAAAAAAGTAGCAGCCTTCCCAACACTTTTGATGATGATTGTACAATGTACATGATGTACACAGTACATGTTGTAAATTATTTCAACTTACTCATATTTTTTGACAATCTGGTACAGAGTCAGCAGAGCCCCCATCCATGTTGCTCGACTGTTCTCAGCCAGGTATCCATTCACCCTGTCAATAACTCCTGGCCATTTGTCAGGAAAGTCATGGCGAAGAATTTGGCTCACACATACAGTCAGCTGTAATCTGGAATGAAAGTGGAAGCAGCAGGATGTTTGTTAGAGCTGAGAACAATGCCAAGACTTTTTTTCAGTTTCTTTATGGCCCATGTACAATGTACATGCAGTTTCCATAAAGCTGTACAATATCAGGTGTGTTGCTAAAGAAAAGCTAAGCAGGCCTGTAAGTCAACAAGCAGGCTTTATTACTTGACTGCACCTTCAAAATTACCCAATATTGAACTGGTGGTAAGCTCTTTTTTAGTCAGTAAAACTAGCCAGCAGCTGGCTTTTACTGACTCAGCCTTTTCAAGGCAGCTAAAGAAAAGTTCAAATCAATTAACACTGAGCTACTATAATGTTAAAAGGTTAAGACGTTTATGTGACACCATGCTACATCATTAACCCTAACTTGGCACAATGAACCATTCTGGGTCTATGTAAATGTAATATTGTTATTCCTTCCCTGCTGCTTGTACAACATTCAATAAGACCATACTACAACTATTGATGTCAAACCCTGTTAGTGCAGGGGGGAGGGGGCAAACCAAAGAAATTTGATACAGTGTATTTTCAGTATCAAAACTGCAATGGAAGTCAAAAGAACTTGGGACAGTTTGAAAAACTCTTCCAAATAAATTATCACATAGGACTCTGCTTCTAATGATAACTTTTTTACATCATTTGGGTTCATCCCTTTATCCTCCACTCCTACCCAGCAATGTTGCACCCCCCTCCAAAAAAGGGGCTCATTTCCACCCATTATCACATTTAATTAAAGGTCCCAACACCTTTGACCCCCATTGTAGAGTCAAATTCCCCTGGCAAAAATGCCCAAAGAAATACACTATTACAAAAAAGTGAATAATAACTCCCCTTAAAGTTTGTTGGTCAAATATCAGCTATAAAATTATTGCTGTTTTATTCTTGCTGACATACATGTACAAATGTAATAACATGTATAATGTTTTCTATCGGTAATAACCAGTAATAAGAGGAGGCCAATGGTAAGCATGACCAATGATAAATGTGGTATAGGTATGTTATCGATTTTTGACATGGCATTTTGGTATTTGCTAATTTTAAGGTATTGCAGCATGATACATGTAGTTGTAGTTACTCCCCAATGTCCCCTTCCTTATTATTTTTAGAAACCCATCGAGAGAGGTTAGAATTCCAACAGACAAATCACTAGAAATAATATTCTGTACCTTATTAATTCAGGAGCATGGATCACAGCTTCAACGATATTTTCTCTGGTTATAACTTTGTCTTGTTCGGGAATCACATAAGGTTGCACACCATCAGTAAGCTCAGATGGATCCCTGTCTTTCCAAAACTGGGAAACCATGTTCTTCAGGTAAATCCCACCTGCAGGGAATTATTATTTTCATTCTCAAACTCATACATGTATGCCTGCATTAGGCCTGTACTTGGGTACTGTGCACTGTTCAGTACTAGGATAGGTTGGATAGTGCTGTCAAGTGGATAAGTGTTTGAGAAACCAATAATTTACATTATTATTCATTCAGACTTTTGCTGTTTCTGATTAGCTCCAATATCACGCTGATTCTTCAAAACCAGCGGGCACTTAAAAGATGTAAGCAATAACCCATTGATTCAATGTTATATTAATAGCAGCCTCATTTCCATGCAACAACCACTTCAGCTGAGTAGAGCTTTAGAGCAGGGCAGCCTACAATGTAGCTATTAAATTCTATGCTTGGTGAAATCAAAGAAAAATGGCATTCAAGATTATCTGAAGATAAAATAGCAGAATTTCAGACAAAACTGAGCAAAAGAAATGGGATAATAAGCAAAAAAATAATGCACAATGGACGTCATCTGCTTGTTAAGGAGTATCTATAAGAAAAAACATCTGTTTATACCCTGAAACTCTGCCAAGAAACAGGCAAATCTTGTAGGAAAGCATACGAGAACACAAGGTTGTTCACTTAGATTATTTTAAAAGAATAACAATACAATGTAATTGAAATTGACTTTGTATAATGTGGATTATTATGCACATCTCTGAGGCTGTTACCACTGAATAACATTCTCCTCGATCTGCATAATTCTTCACGGCCTCATTCAACAATGCATTGTGTAATTTTTAATTATCTGGTGGGTAGTGATTTGTCCAGAGGTTAGCATTATCTACAAAGTGTACCCTTTTTGCAACTGGGCTCTGGTGACTAACACAATTTTAACTTTATTTTTTTCTAATGACCAGTCAATAAAAAAAATATGAGTCAGCCTCAACAACTGCAGGAAGTTAGGCAGAACAGCCTCCAAAATGGCGAATTAGGACATGCCAGATGGCAGTGCTGTAAAATATAGAGCCTAAGTCTTTTTTCTATCCTGATTCAAGTGTAAACATACCTAAGTTTACGCGTACACCACGCTACTTGTAAATTTTAACTGTTTCGCAATTAAGCTTAATTATTGCCTACCAGATTGTCTCACAGGAGTCTGCACATCATTTGACATAACTACTTGTAGCAAAAGCGTCAGAAATCCCGGAACTTTGTGAATCTGTGAGGAAAAAAATTAAAAGATTTTGCTTGGATATTCGTTTATGTCGTTTTCCAAAAGATCATGTAGTTTTCTTACTTTGCATGTACAGTTCTCGCTCGAGAGCGCAATCAAAAAGATTTTCCAGAATGGCTTTATTTAAATCCATCAATTTTGACTCAAATCGTAAGACTTGAGAAGCCAAACACAAAATTTTTAGTGAAATTCTGGCTTTTTGCTTGCGAATAATATCGCGTGAGATGATCGAGTAAGCCCTTAAACGGACGAAAGTAACAAGAACATTCACCTCGTTTAGCTTCTTTTCGGCTTCTTCTCTCAAGTTCGGGTCAAACGTACTCGACAGTATGGTGGCAAGTTGCGGTATATCCATCATGACCAATTATTTTGCGATGTATCTAGGTTTTTTTCCTCACTTGACTGTTACTCCATGTGCAATTTTTCTCTTCCCGCGATACTTCCCGGCAAACTGTGACTTGCGCAAAGTGGACAGATCAGCTGACCGGTAAGATTGTTTGTTCATTTTCATGGTGGCGTTTCGTCACAGACGGCGACGACAACGAAAACGTGGGAAAAGGAATAGGTTGACAAGGCAAAACAACAACTTTGCGCCTGTAGCACACTTTTTTGTACATTTCTTTTCGGTCACTGCACGACCAATACGTGAACATGCCTAATTTCACGTTTTATAGAGGAAGTAAACAAACCAGGACCAAATTTTCTTTTCTTCTAAGCACCCTGGATAGTGGCTGTTAGGTATTCGGCTCCAGAAGAGTTCGCTTTTATTTGACAAAGTAAGCAGTTGGAATAATCGTGATAGAGATTCAAAGGATGCGAATTCACTTTTTAAGCGACGTTTTTGTGGCCGTCGCCCTTGTGGTATTTTAAACTCCCTTTTATCTCAGTTAAATCTAGCCTTTTAAAATTCGTGCACAATCACGGGGAAATCAGGTACACCTAAGGATGAAGTACCGACTTGATTAAAAGTCCAAGGGAAGCACCAGCCTCGTTCCCAGGGTTCTCTCTTACCCGCCCTACGGGTAGGAGAGAACCCTGGGAACGAGGTTGGAGAAGCACTTGAGGAAAGTTTGGATATAACAGTGGTGTGCTGCTGAACATGTCAATCCTAGCCTGTGTAGCCTGCGCCATGGCCGAAACAACGCGGAAATCTTTGTTCTGGGCCCCCACTAGTCTCCCTCGCAGCCGTTTTTTGGGGGAGCGTTGCGTGACATCCAAAAAACGGCTGCGAGGGAGACTAGGCCCCCACTTTAAGGCCCCCACTTGTGTTCCAAGATTTGGGCACGCGCCATGTTTGGCCTGTTAAAAAAAACCCATTGTCTTCTTGTCAATAAATTCAAAACGCACTTCCGGTAATTCGTTGAATCCGTTGGTGGTCCAGAACAAGGATCTTGGCGCTGCTTCGCTGTTAGCAGACATTACTACCCGTTTGCATTTCTAGGCGCCTGCAAGGCAGGCTACTTCAAACCCTGACCTTCACTGTTTAAGAAAAGAGACCTTTTTTCGTGACCCCGATTCATCTCATTTCGCATACAGAATTAAGCACGGTATTTGACAACAAAGCCGAATTAGATTGTGTGCGTGTGTCTTCGTTTAAAAGAAATTATTGGTACCGATACATGTAGATCCTGCACCGCTAGTGTTCACATACTGTTCAGTACCCTGGGTGCCAGCGGTTTTTACTGGCGTGCGGCTAGCCTGCAAGTAAGCTCTCCGTTTGGGGGATATGGTGAAAAGTAGAAGCGCAAGAGGCGCGCGAGAGGCACGCGAGGGGAGACGCGAAAGGGGGGAGGCGGGGGGCTTCGCCGCCCCCGCGGCTCGCTTTGCTCGCTTAAATATAGCCTGCACAGCAGGCGCTTGGAAGTAGTGGGCGCAAGAAGAAAGGGTGCGCTCCCGTTCTTTCTAACTTGCCTAGAAACAAAATAGGAGAGCTTGCTATTTGCTAGCCCAAATAGGACAGCTTGCTCGCAGGCTAGCATGCGGAGGGAAGCTTCGGAGTCGGCCGCAGTCAATGGTCAATCAATGCGGACCATATTATGGGGGGACCTCCTTGTACAAGCCTTTGGCTTTCTATGAGGTCTCCTCACCACTGTTTTGATCCCTCCCAGATCTATATTACCTATTGCTCTTCAACTTAAATTGTATTGTTTTTCAAGATTAAGATTGTATTGTGGTTATGGTACTTTAAACTTTATCTCAAATCGACTGTAATCCTGTAATCTTAGGAAAGAAGTGGTGGTGTAAAATAAATAAACAATAGATAATTATAATAATAAGTCAGTAACGGCAAGTTTAAAAAGAAAAAAAAATTTAATCTTTCTTTTGTCAAATATAGCAGTCAGAATAATTTCCTAGACTTCCATGGCATAGACTGATTAAAAGGCTAATATCTTTTATTCAAAACAGAACGAGCATATAGTTGCCTGTTACAGGCGTTCAGATAGACTCAGGCCGAGTTAAGGAGTGGGTCACGCATTATTCTGTAAAGAAATTAAGGGTGTGCGCTATCTAGGCCACGACCTTAACTGGTCGAGTGAGTATTATTCCCGATATTGTTTCCATAGTAGCCATTCATCAGGCTATTCATGCTTTTACATCTGGTTTGTTTCTTTGAAAATTCTGCACTCTAGAAACAATGTCTTCACTGAAAAGTTGTGACATTATTGTTTCTGGTATCTAGAGCATTTTTCCAGATTTGTTTGGAATCAGTGAGGTAAATCTAGGCAATATCAATGTTTTAGAATTATTGCGAGACCCATTTGTGACAACGTCATGTTAAGATGATTTATCGAATTGGCAAAGTTTCATGGCAATATCTTGAATAATGAAGGAGATAGACTCCTACCCTCATTTTCCTATAGGTTGACCCACGCATACCTGAGGTAGAAGAAGACGCGAAACTTAGAGCGGAAAAAAAAAAAGCGGAAGAGAGGGAGAGAGAGAAAGAAGAGAACGGCTTTCCCCTACCCCCTCCATCCCCACTATCTGATCATGAACGTTTGGGAGAACAGAATTATGCAGATACGGCCCATGGCACACGCCTTCGAGCAAAGGTGGTTTTGAATCAGTCTGAAAGCGTGAAGGAGTTTTCTTGAAGTTGGCTCAAATTATAGCCAACGGAAAGCCGAGAGCGCAAATAATTCTGATCTCTGATCGGTTAGTTCACCGACGTTCTGTCATTCTGATATGATCACCAGGATAAATCCAACGGTTGAAATTTAGTATTATCTTCCTCTTTGATGTCCTGTAATCTGGAGTTTCAATTTCCACCTAAAGAGAAAATGATTAGTTTATTCAAAGTAATACAAAATGCAACTGTACCAGTTGTAATTGGACATTCAAACAGCGTGCTACTTAGGCTATTAAATTTTTTTTTTCTAGATTAGCGGCTTTATCAGTGGAATTGTCTTGATTTGAAAGTGAGGCACAAAGTAAATGGGAAAATGACCAATCGTGAGCATAAGGACGTGCAATGCTTAGGGACCGGTCTTTATTTAGCGAGGGGAGGGCTCAGTACGTATATATGTTTGGGGGGAGGGTCACTTTTTTCTTAGATTCTTCGAATATTCCTAAATTGTTGTCGGCTCAATTCTTTCCTCTTTCTGAAATCAAAAATGCCCAGTTTTCAAATTTGAGTCTTTCTCAGGTCATTCGAAAAGCAGAGTTTGTTTACGTGGACCTGCGATTCACTTTACATGTGAAAAAAAACTCATTTACTTACTCTTTCCAGATCCCATGCATTGGGATACCACCAGTTGAACCAGGAAGACGCTTCTAGGCGGATCCTAAGCGATTCAAAAGCACCAATGTCGGGAGAAATCACCGGAAATGTTATTGTGCTGAGAAAGAGGAATTTTTAATATCAACAACTGAATACGTCACGCAAACGGTGATAAAGAAACTGCCTTACAGACACATATGTGCTGCGATTTTTTTTTTCACGTTAAGCTACGGTAAAACGGGCAACAAAAACGTGTCACTTGCTTTACAAAATTGCTACAAAACGAGTTGGATATCGGTGTTGCGCGTTTTGCCACCAAAGCTCAAATCTGCTGCTGCAATTTGCGAGAATACCGACTTCTGATTGAATAAATTTACGCAGGAGTCACTCCATAAACAACAGTTACGTAACTTGCTGTAAAACAAGTTTGCTTTGGGCCGGTAAAACGCGCAACATGAACTGGGTCGTACTAGGTTGGTGTTGTGACCAGTCGCATCATGGGTGTGTTTTGGAGAGGCTATCGCTTATTTCATTGGCTATTACAAGGTTGCAAAGGCGTCTGGGTCAAAATTCATCCCCTCAAAAACAGTCCCATGGTTCAAATCGATACAAGTCAATCAAGTCTCATGCGAAACCTAATGCGCAACCTCAAAAAGGCCAATGACTCATGCGCAACAAGGTGGGAGAACGTTCGTATATAAAAAAACGTGACAGGGCTATTACGTGTAAGCTATGTTGTGATCGTTACTTAACATAACTGTGTTCTGGTCTTTTACAAAAAGGAAGGTGAAGATTGGCCGGGGTAATATTTTTTCAAACATAATTATCATCACGCTACTCACGCAAGGTTTGGCATCTTCTTTTCTCCAACATCCAAGGGACCAGTCATTATTTGTCACCTTGGGGGGGGGGGGGGGGGGTGGAGGATTTTTGGGGGGATCCCTTGATTTTTAGGAGGGAGAATCCTTCGTAATTGAGAATTGTCGCTGGTAGATCAGTAGTGTTTGCAGTCTCAATTTGTTCTAAGACAATTATATTTAGAAAATGCAAGTCTGTTATATGGCGAAGGTGCCCATTTCAATTTATATTTATAACAATTTTTGTGTGTGTGTTCCCTCTTATAACGTGCATGCTTATACCAAAGCTAGTATTCAACTTTGAACATAACAGGTCAATTATAACTCTTGATAACTGAGGCCTAGACCGAAACAATAAACTGAATCAGACCAAAAAGCAATGTTAGCCGGCCAGCGGGTGTTCAGTAATAAATTTCCTCCTGAACGGAGCTAAATATATATTATCGTACAATTTTTTTATAAATTTTGTTAAAGTTATGATTAACTGGTAACAGAACTTCGTGTCGTCCAATTCGGTCTGTAATCATACTCGTGATTAAACAAATCGGACTCCCGCTACGCGGTCGTCCGATTTTGTTAATCACTCGTATGATTACAGACCGAATTGGACTCCACTCAGTCCTGTTACCATTACTTATTAGTTTAGGTCGTCGCATGTGACCATGGACGTTTGTCCCGGAGAGGATCTTCAGACGTTCTATCCGTCTGAAGCAGACGGATAGTACGTACGTTTTGGACGATCCAAACTCATTCAGATAATCTTAACTGAGGCAGACGTCGACCTTTTCATGAGCTTAACTCACTGATATAAGTTTGGTTGAACGTTTGGCCTAGTCCTAAATTATTGTGAAATAGCGTCATCGCCTTTCTCAACTCTAATACCAATTAACAATTACTCCTCGAGCCTGAATGTTTTAGTAAAATCCAACCAGTTGGTCAAAAATATCGAGACAAAACAACTTTAGCTAGCTAAAACATCCTTTTTTGCCGCCAACAAGTCAGCGCTTTTCGCTACTAGTAGGCTATAACATATAGTCTACTAGTAGCTCAACCAATCAGAACGCAGCATTTATATTTGACCACTAGTTGGATTTTACTAATTAAGACGAAGGCGACGTGAATATCGGCGAATAGTCATCGAGACGAAGTCGAAGTGACTATTCGCCAATATTCACGTCGCCTGAGGCGACTAATTGTTTTAGTATAATTGCATTGATGATTATTCGAGAAAATAAAATTATTGATCAATTTCCGACCCCGAAACATCAAAAATCTGGCTTCCATTTTGAAAACTGCTAGCCTTCAATGCTATAATCACCGCGCGGTGATTATAGCGGGATAAAGCGAAGCTCCTAGCCAATCACAGCGCTCTATTTTCGATAATCATCAATGTAATTATACTAAATCCAATTTAACTGCCTCATCTGCCTCATATTGAGCCTCATTATCCAATTCATATCGGCTTCACATGCGTCTTGAGCCTCGTCATCAGAGTCGATGAGTACTTCATTTACCTCTTGAGACCTCTCTTGAGTTGGCCGCTACTTGTTCTAGATTTTTGTAAAGGATGTGCTAAAAATACCCTTTTCTAGCAGCCAAAGGGTCCAGATGCAAACGCCTTGTTAGTTTCTTAGAAAAGTCAGCATTGGGTAACTTTATCATTCTTTTCGATTGAACCGAAAATTTATCCCACGACCTCGATAGTCCAGTTTCCTAAGAACTGACGTGCGCTCTGCCCGAGACACCTCTTCGGGGCTTTTCAGACCTTACTCTCATTTTTCTCCTTTTTTCTTCACGTTTTTGATGATTTTTTTGCGCCAAAAAACGCAGTAAATATATACGTCGAGAGGTGAGTATGGGTGCGAAAACCGTCGAGGGGGGATTCAAACACGTTGTTACGAGTTATGAGGGGGATCACTTCAGCGAAATAACATATAAAGGGGGGATCAGCTATATTTTACCGTGTTAAGCCCGAAATCCTCCGATCCCACCCCACCCAGGCGATACATAATGAGTGGTCCCCTATTTTGTACGGTTTACTAATAACAACTGGAAAAAGTAGCCCACCTTCCTCTTTCGAAGGGATCTGGTACTTCAGTAGTTTGTCCAAGTTCTATCTCACCCGAGTCACCTGTTACTCCATCAAGAAGTATGTCAACTTTAGAGTCCGTTCCAGCAAATGATGCGTCAGCAGTTACCACAGTAACGAAATATAACTTCACTGTAGGGCAAGTAAATTTGTGATTTTACCGCAGTATATTTATCAGTTTCCAAGATAAGTGTAAGAGCAGGGAGTAAGAGATTATTGCAGAGCAGTTTGTAGAGATATCTTTTATGTAGATTGTTCTAGCAATTTTATGTTGCATCAAGAGATTGTTGTTTAAATCAAAATAAAGATTCTAAGAACACAAACAAAGAAAAAAAAAAGTCTAATCTTGTTTAGGTAAAAAATATCTAGGGCAGCATTTCACTTTGGAAATCCGGACGTGGATATCGGATTTCTTGACTTGAAATATTTGAGTGCAATGGTATTTTACTCCTTGAGACAAAGGATCCTGTAAGACTAACACAGTTCTCTTAGGGTGGCAGCCAGGGGATGAAGCAGTGGGGGGGGGGGGGGGGGGGGGGGAGGGAAGGGCTGACTCAACAAAGCTTTGTGCGAGGAAGCTCCGCCCCGAGGTCCAACCCCTTACCCTTTTATACAACATTTTTGACAGAAAAGGTACCCCTTTCGATTACTTTCCATTGAAAAAATGGTAGCCCTTTGACGTACCTACTTAATAAGAAAAAAAAACGCTAAAACAGAAAGTCTTCTTGTCATTTTCGTGCAACGATTTATTACCTGATTGAAATTATATAACCGAAAACTTATATAACCGAAAAATTTTAATCTTAAATGATAGTTTGTCCTGACCGTGCACATAATTCAGCCCGTGCATTCCCTAGCCCTTCGATATACCTGAAGCATGAAAAAGGAACCCTTTTAGGGCGGGGCTTCCCCGTCAGTAATGTCCACGTATTGGCCATTTCGGAGTTGCGTAGGGAACTGGGGCGAGATTCAAATTTAAACTAATCGGTAAACTGACATGGTTAAAGTTCCATACAAATGTCTCTAATTTTGTGACAGCGTCCCCCAAAACCATATAAACTCTTAAAATATTTTTCAGTCTTTTATTTAAACTTTAAAATTCGTCATGCATCAACTTCTTGGAAGGAACTAATTCGAAAATCACTGTGCTTGCCCATTTTCAGGAATATCACAGAAATCGTGAAAAAAAATGAGACTTTATATGGTTTTGGGGGACGCTGTCACAAAATTACAGACGTTTATATGGATCTTTAACCACGTCTCAAGAGTCATAACTTGATCCCTGTTCAACCTTACAGCACCAAACTCGGTCAAATAACCAATCTTAACATGACGTTTTATATGGTGGTGTCCGTTTATCGATTAGTTTAAATTTGAAACTCGCCCCAGTTCCCTACCCAACCCTGAAATGGCCAATAGGCCATTTTGGGGGGTGATCCGGTAGGGGTGGCTGGTTCAAAAGCAATAGATGTACTTACAGTTGGTTTGTAGCTGTGGGCACTCGTACAACATGTTTATTCGGACAACATCTAAAGCAGAGAAGCTATCCTTTAGTCCTAGGTTCATTTCTGGATCAATGCGTGCCGCAATGGTGGGCTTGTTGTTTTTGCTGAAAAACGTCTTGCTGTAGTGCATGATGGAGTGAAAGTCATAGGGCAAGTCGTTGGTCTCTTGATAACGTTTTTTAAATTGGGAGCTTTTCCCTGCAAAAAAAAAAAAAATTCGATAATTGCAGTTCACGTTAGAATGGCAGGAAGGGCCTCCAGCGGTAAAGAAACTTACGGCAAGGTTTTTCGCCACTAAAAATTGCACCGCCTCACCTTTTAAAGGTACGAACTAGCTTTCTCTATCCGTCTGCGACATGCTAGTTAGATTTTTGAACTCGCGTCAATGAGATATTCATGTTTTATTTTTTTCTTCTGCTTAATAACTCCGTTTTAGGTAAGAGGCAAGTCAAATTTCAATTCGACTAGGAATCAGTTAGAAGAAGTTAAGAACAACTTTGTGGATGTGCTCCCTCGAAATCATTATTTATTTAAGTGACACACTCACCATCTTGAATATTGCTCACGTGTGTAGAGAAGAAAATGATCGTAAGCCTCACGTAAAAGGTCTTTTTTTGCATTGCCGACAAGACCCCTGGCTAAAGATCGAGAACTTGTTAGGGATCACGACTGAACAGGCTAGGCTGAGACGGCTATGCAGTCCGAACTTGAGTTAAGCGCGCTTATTAACACACTTTTTGGCTTGCTTCAAACTCAAAAGCCACAAAAGGATGAATATTGTCACTTAAGGATAGCTTCACTGTACTGTACAGTCATACACTCACCATCTTGAATGTTTTGATATAAAATTGTCACATGTTCATCCCGGTCTTGTCGACTCTGTTCATGGAGGAAACCAAGAGAGTGCATCAGCTCATGGAGAGCTCGTCCTTTGTTTTCACACCCTGATCCAAGTGATAGCTGTTGTTTGCCTCGGCGTATTCCAACTTGAGACCAGCACCTATGGAAAAGAGGCATCCTCGTTAACTCACTTCTACACCCCTCTCGTAACAGAACCAGTGTATTCATATTTGTTCAAAAAAGGCAAAAGGAAAAATATTGATAAAAGAAATATGAGGGTACAGGTAATTCATCTCGCATAAAAAAAGTGTAAACTTTTTAGTTGTTCTCGCTAGAGCAATATGTAAAAGATTTTCAAAGGTTTCATACCGGAAAAGACCTAAGGCCTGCCACCACTTTTAGCTTTTATGGGAGATAGACAATATAAGAAAAAAAGAGTGGAAAATAAGCCAACCCGGTTACGTTTCCTCCAAGAACCCGGTGAAGGTATCGATTACACTGGGTCTGTTATAGAGGGGTGTACGACGGTCTCCTTGATTTGTGTACGTTTCTTTTGTAATTTACAAGGGGACAAAATAGAGAGGAGGAGTCGTTACGTCAGGTTTCCATGGTAGCAAAATGTTTGAATGACAACAAATCGATAAAGTCACTCAAGTCTATTTGCACTATTTCAAACTTCACCGATCTTATTCAATTTCAATTAATTTGGCAAATCTTGGCGAAATTTTCTTTGGGGCCGTATCTATCGTTATCTAAGTATTGTGTTCACCTACTCCATAAAGCGTGCTCGTGAAATTAGAAAGTTTCATGTCGTAGTGGTGCAACGACGACAAAGAAATGTACAAAATAGCGTGATGCACGTGCAAAGTTGTTGTTTGTTAATATAAGCATATTATTTTTTGCCGTTCTCCTTGCCGTCGCCGTCGTCGTTTTTTTTTATCCAAAAATAGTGCTACCATGGTAACGTGATGTCACACTTCCCCTCTCCATTGTAAACTAGTTTTTGAAATAGAGTTAAGTCGGTTTCATGCAACCAAACCTCCTTCCATAATCGCTTTTTTAGCCAGTCCTAATAACCTAAATGGTGATTACGGGTAAAACATGTCTCTCTGGAGGCCAGCCGGATAATCTTAAGCCGCGGACTACCAGAATGGGTAGGGAGCGCCTTCATTAGTGTTAATGAAAAGTGAAGTTTGCCATGGTATTGGAATAAGTATTTCACTACCCTGTGCCGCTGATAATTTCAATGTAATCCTCGTCGTCGTCTGTTTTCTCTTCAAACCTGATGCATGTTCTTTTACGGTACTCGTCGGAAGCTTGTCTGAACGCCTGTTTCAATCCAGAACCTAGAGTCAAAAATAAAGATGAAGGGATGTGTTAACAGATTTGAGGCTATCCTTGGCTTCTAGAAGAAAGACCGCGAAGGCGTGCATTCGTTCGCGACTTATCTACGACACGCGCCAAGCACGGCTTCCAAGTACGCGTCAAATGGTTTCAAGCTTGAGGCTTGCTGCGCACAATATCTACATGGCATGGTGAAGGGTGCGTGGCGCCAGAAGGTTTCCGATGAGAAGGATGCAGAGTTTCTCTTCGTTCACTCGAACGAAGACATCTTGAGAATGTAAAAGACTGTATATGTAGCCAGGAGAGATAACATCACCGTGCAGTATCTTAAATGGATTGCCCACGCGCGTGCCGTAGAGAAGAAAATGGAAGACTCACTGAAAAGCTCTTATTTGCATTGCCGACGAGAAGACCCCTGGCTAAAAAGATCGATGACGTGTTGGGGATCACCTAGCCACTTTTTAAGGAACTGCATCCGAAATGTGTCCCGCAATTGTTTCCGGGATCGTGCTGGACGGCTATACGCCAATCAGTTTCTCCCTGTCCCCAAGAACAGTCCCAAAAGTCTTTGCGAAAGTTAACTAAGCCCAGTTTCCCAGTTTTCATTATTTGTTCTTTTTTAACTGTTTTTTTTTTTACAGCTGGGTTCCAGGCCACTCTTAGGAGATCCCAGCATGTCCAGTGATTTCCCGATTCGATTTTCAAGGATCCCTAAATCTTGGTGACGCTGGCTCTAAATATGTGTGAGAAAAAGTAGTCTTTACGCGCTATACTTACTAAAGAATCCAGCATTCAATAAGTACGGAACTCTTACAATTCTGTTGCTAGCCGAAGCAGTCGCAGGCCAATAGTAATTTTTCCCAGTACTACTAACTAGGGCTCCACGCTTTGTCCTTTTATCTTCAAGGAATCCCTCTTCCACCATCATATCACCTTCAACAAGAACTAAAGAAGAAAAAGTGGATCAATTTACTTGTTTCCCGGAAACTGCCCACCTACCCCTCCCCCAAGCTAACATGAACACTCACTTCTCACCTGGGACAAAATATTGGCTTAGGGGAGGGGTAGGTGGGCAGTTTCCCAGAAACCTAAATTGATCTGAAAAAGGGTCAGCAGTCGTTAACATCCGTCGAAAGGCCCTTGGACACCTTATGAAGTTTACACAATGTAGATTAGAGTGCACATAGCATCAACCCCAACCCAAAAAAGGAACCTAACCAGTTTCGAAACAGTGCCTAACCCTAATCAGTAAAGGAAGTGCTTAACCCTAATCAGTAAAGGCAGTGCTTAACCCTAAGCAGTAAAGGTAGTGCTTAACCCTAATCAGTAAAGGTAGTGCTTAACCCTAATCTGTAAAACGCAGTGCTTAACCGGCTAATCCAAGCTAATCCAAAACGATAGGGAATACGACGTTGTGTAAACGTCATAAGGTGTCCAAGGGCCTTTCGACAGATGTTAAAAAGTGCTGATCCTGAAAAAGTGTTATCGTTTCCGTGTTCAGGGACCAGAACAGGCAAAAAAATGTACATGCGAAGTGATTGAACGTTTTCACATTATGTTATAGGGGGAAAGAGGCAGCATGGCCGTGGTCGAGCCGTTAGAGCGTTGCACTTGCAATCCAAAGGGTACAATTTCAATTCCCGCCCTGACCGCTAGCTGGATTTGTTCTCGGTAGTCGCTAGTTCAAATACTCGCCTGAGGAACACGCTTGTAAATAGCCACCTGGTTTGCCTCACGCCTGTTGGCCTGCTATCAGTGTCATGTTTTATACGAATTATTTGTGTCAGTTGGTTGCCCTGCACCACTAGTCTTTGTGCTATAAATACTGCCTAGGGCAATTAATGGACTTATTTATATTTATTTATCCGGATAGACAGACGAATCAAATTAGACGGATTATCAGACCGACAAGGATTATCCAACGGATGATCCCTCTTTAGTCTGAAAATTAAAGTGACATTCAGCTTTGGATCGTCTCGCAGATCTAGAATATTGCAGACCGTTAAAAATTATATGGAAACCATGTTTTATATTACTCCGATCAGGGTCGATTTCAAGATTAAACAAGTCCGGTTTTAATTCTACACCCACACAGTAAAGCCTTCAAGGCTCAATTACCTGCCATTTTTGTCTGCGTAATTTAAACTAGAAGGAACAGGTTTAATAATTCGTCTCCCTTTCGATCTATGACTTGTTGCATAGGTTATAAATCATTTTACCCCCACTGATAAGTTTGACAAATCAATTGTCAACTTATTGACGTGACATATAATTAACTTCATCCACCGACAATGTAGATAAATATTTTACCAAACTGATTTTCCTGTGCAGGTCTCGCATGTAGCCGCGTTATGTTAAGCCAAAAAACCACGGTGAAGGCCACTGAGAACGCGATGTGATGAACCATAACATCAAAACCGACGAATTTAAGTTGTAGTTGACGCCTCTTCAGCCCATTATCTTCACGTGTTGATCCAAGAACAGGGAAGTAAGACCGGGAATATAAGCCGATTTAAGCCGACTAATTACCCATGAGCTTGCCTGACATGAAAAACGTGGAAAGAAAGAGAAAAAGGAAATCCAGTCAACGCATGTAATCATCTAAGTTGATGTTTTCTTTTTCTACTTCGACTACCTGTCCAAAAGAACAAACAACTGGAACTTGTTTGTCCAATTAGCGTCAAGTATTGTACAAAGAGGAATGTTTTTAGTGGAAACTTCCCAGCTGGTTTTGAGGGTAGAAAAATTTAAGCCTGCTAAATAAGTAAAAGTACGATGAAATTAAGACAAAACAAGAATCTTGGAGACTGTCGGTTATGCATAAACAAGTAGATTCGGAGTAATCGCACCCGAGCGCCGATCGTTGGGAGGAAAATTTTGTCCAGCCATCACATCAGTGGTATTTATTAAGCAAATATTATTCTAAAATAAGTCTAGGCTATGAGTTTTTTTATTATGAAGGTGTTGCATGGGATTTAACACCAACGATAGCAAAAGAAACCGGTTGGCGATGCTAAATTTTACCGGGATAACAGGCTCCTGCCGGGTTTAAGTAGTTTAAGGTCAGGGTCTATATGAGTGGTTTACCCCTGGGAAATGTTTTATCGCTAAAACTTCAGCACAGATTAAAAAGCTGATCGAAATTTGACAGACGTGAAGACCACATCGTCCTTAACATTTTAAAGTATAAATATTGTGTTGATAAGTCACGTGATACGCCTCGTGACCATTTATCTAAAAATTTTAAATAATTGACAAATTGGTGGCGGGTTTAAGAAAAGAAATCAATCAATAACATTTTTCTCATTTATATTACGTATTTCTAACACTTCACATTTGGAATGACTATCCATTGCACTTCAATAAAAAATTTTGAGGGAAAATAAACGATCTTTACCCTGTGTCAGAAACGCCAAGTTATTTAACCAACTAAAGCAAATTCACCAATTTCCTTTATTTTCAATTTTTGGCCACGTGATCATAATTAAACGTTAAGGCACAGGAAGACCTCAAGACTACTTTTGGGGAAAAATTCATATTTTTCGAGGTCTGCTTGCAAACAATAATATGCTCCAAACACTCCTTTTACCCAAGCCATAAACCACTGGAGGAGATAACACACAGTAATTTCAGTGAACTTTGGTCAAACAGCCATAACGATTAGCAGAAAAATTGGGACCTGTATAAATTAAGCTTACACTTTGAACAACCAATTTGCGTGCGTCCAACCGCAATCCCACATCCAGAATTTCATGCTTACTCGTAAAAAACCCCTGTATTCACTTTTATTATGCAACAACTGTATGGGCACCCTAACCCAGGTTCCCTGCAGGGTATATTGTGCTGATACCGTAATGCATATCCGCTCGCTCCTTGTGACCCGAATAGAACCCGGGTAACAAGTGATGGGTAACAAAAGCCATCCCATAGACCCACCTCTTGTTGCGGGAGACTAGAAAAGCCCGCAATCTTAATCTCCAGGTTGTTATTACGCATGCGTCACATGTATACAGCCAGCATTCATTGGGACTTCCACTAAGAATGAATGGAATGCCGAAAACGTAATTTGATCGCGCGCGTTTGGACCTTCTATCACTCGTAATCTGATCACGTGTGTTTGGACCATCTGTCACGTGAAACTTACGCAAAGCGCAGCGATGGAGCAAACGCGTTTTGACCTTCGATCGTTGTCGCCCGCGCTCTGTAACCTTTGTTTATTACTAGTTAAGGTCAAATGTTGGCAAAATTAAGTGTTACAAAGGAGGTGCCGTGCTTACCGCTTTCACACTGACACCTCTTGATATGTAAGTGAAGCAATCACTCCCATCCTCCCACCCCACCCTAGAAAGTTAGACAAACTCCTTGGAAATTGGTCCCTGGTCGACTTTCAAACAGACGTGTGGTGGTTTTGTTTTTAAATTTATTTAAAGGGCAGGTTATTTTCATCACATGGAAACCCGATATATCATTTATTTTTCTATTTTTCAGTATATTTCAAATTTCTTTCAATTACCACTTCAACGGTTTTTGTTTTCAACGTTCACTTGCTAACATTGTTTCGCGCATTGCTCTCACTCAAATGTCTGTTTGTTACACACCTGTGACGTCACATAGTAACGTGACATAAATTCGATCGTTTTCCCGTCACGCGAAAAGTAGGCCTTTTGCAATAGTTGTCACGTGATCAACTTTCTGTAAACACGAAAATCCTTCGCTTTTGGAAAATTTTGTTAGCTGAAACTGAAAGAGCATACTAAAGTTAAGTAACTTGCAAATTTTTAGCCGTATATCTCAAATTAAAGGAGCGATTGCAACGTTCGTCAAAAATAAGAAGGATAAACTCTTGCCACCCTTGGGTTTTCCGTACAAATCCTTGTAAAGTTTTACATTTTTAAACTGTCATTAAATCTTCCCTTTATGCATTTAAGGGCTCAATTTTCCTGTTGTGAATAAAAAGGACATATGAGCCCCATAATGTTTAAAGATATATTTTACGACAGTTTGAAAATTTCCAAATTTACAAGGGTTTGTATGGAAGTGACTGGGTGGCAAGAGTTGCTTTTCCCTTACAAATCCTTCTAATTTTCGGCGGCTGCTGCGATCGCTACTTTTGAGATGTACGGCTGAAAATTTACAGATTACCTAATTTAAATATGCTCTTTCAGTTCCTGCTAACAAACATTTTTCAAATCGAATAGTTTTCGTGTTAACAGAAAGTTGATCACGTGATCAACTAATGCAAAAGGCCTATTACTGTGTAGTTTTAATGCTCAATATAGAAAAATGCTCTTCTTTGAAAATGTTTTTCTTTATGTGGAAAAATATATGGCTAAAGCACTTTCCAAAAAACAAAAAGGAAAAAAGGAAAGAAACATGGGTATCAAAAACCTAAGACGACATTCTCCGTCTGGATGTCTTTGGGTAAACATTAGTTCATTAGTGCGTCTCTAGTATAAAAGCCCGCGGGTGCAAGACGCATTATGCGTCCAGACGAACTACCTTTCGTAGTGCGTCGTTCAAGACGTATTTCGAAGGAAAGTTCGTCCAGACGCATAATGCGTCTTGTTCCCGTCTTTATACCTAAAGCCCCGTGCAAACGGACGCAACATTGTTGGCCAATAACTCCCAAGATTGTTGGATGTTACATGTTCCGTCTGTTTGCACACCCTTTTGCATGTTGTTGGATGTTGATGCGTGTTGTTGCGCAAAGTTTGAAACCGGTCAAACTTTTCAGCCAACGACTCCCGACATTTCTTTTGTTCCGTGATCGCCGAAGCGTAGCCCAACAATGTTGGATCCGTTTGCATAGCTCTTCCAACATTGTTGGGGCCACACACGCTCTTTACGTATGGATGACATAGACTTATGGGTTGTATTCTTCCCACGATGCACTGCAGGTCCCAAACTTGTTGGGAGTTGTTGCATCCGTTTGCACACCACTGCTAACACGCACGCAACAACTCCCAACATTGTTGGCACAACAATGTTGGGAGTTGTTGCGCCCGTTTGCACGCAGCCTAATAGGCATTATCTGTCTGGACGGATAGTGCGTCCCCTAGTATAAAAACGGCCAATGACAAGATCTCTAAGAGACATACTGTTAATCACACCTAAGATTATTTTGCTAGTTCTGTCACTAAAGACCCTGATTAGTTGGTGATCTAGTTGGGGTCGAACTCGTAACCTGAAAAGAATTCTAACGCTAATACCGAGGCATTTGGCAGTAAGCGGTACGAAGGATATTGTGATAGGTAAATTAAGCAGGCAAGTCAAACTCGATATAGCTGCGGTAAGTGTTTCGTTGAATGTAAATATTTCTTCTACCTTATTTGTAATTACGAAACTCCGCCTTTGAACGTGAAACACTTCTAAAGCTCTATTTATCTTTTTAAGATCATAATAAATTTTGCATAGCGGCTTCATTTTATGCTTAACATATTTCTCAGTTGTACTAAGCAAGCACTTGCAAGTGAAAAATAAAGGTACGGATCGCACGACTGTCTGCGTGATGAGGAGAAGTTCCGCCCGAGATATATAAATAGTTATTTTTAAATACTACACTACGTTTTTAGAGTGGAAGCATATCATATCATATGTATTTTTTAATGCCGGTGTTCATTTACAGTGAAATAGCTTTTGCACCACTAATCAAAAGTAACTCAGTTTATAAAGAGCTACGTGGCGCTCGGAATCTTGCAAAAGTAAGCGTAAGCTTTCACGTTTGTCGCGTTTACAATCCATGTTTCTCCTTAATCTATCCAAACCCATTCATTACTCAACATGTCCGGTATTTCTCTGCGTCTCAAACTGGTATTAACATTTTTCAAATCGCAAAATAAAGGACTCAAATGATATACAATTATCGTAACAGAGGCCTTAAAGTTCTTGCAGTCGCGGCTTCTCGGTACACTGGTTATTGCTATTACCGACAGAAGCGGGTAAATAGAAACTTCGTGAGGCAGTTGCACAGCTGAATTCCTGAGTGTCTCAGTTCCCTTTCGTTTCATTCGAATTCAGAACAGCAGGAAGTATTTAACAAAAACAGCTTTATGGAACAAAACTTAATACTATTTCTGAATCGCAGGACACGGTAACTGAAACGAAAGAAACGCAGCTGATCATGAATTCCTGAAAAAAAATTAATATTATTCCAAAAAGAGTCAGCCTCTTAGTTCCCTTTTATTTCATCCAGGAGAGCAGGAAGTATTAAACGAAAATAGCTTTATGGAACAAAACTGATAACTATTTCTGAATCCCAGGTTACGGGAACTGAGACCCTGAAACGTGAGAATCACCGCCCAAAATGTATTAGCCACTGTTTGCAAATAGTGGCGAATGAATTGAGTTAAATCGTTAATTGTATTCATGTATATGATCGGTACAACTACAAAGATCACGTTTTAATAAAAATACAGCGATCGCATAAGAATAATTATTGATTCTGACAACCAAGTGCCAATCATCCTATAGGGCTAGTAGCGGCAGCCAATCAAATTCAAGACACCTGTTCGTTATTCGTAACGCCAGTGTATAAATTAAATGCAGAACCAGTCTTGTTTTGCTTTTAAATACTAATAAATAACAATCCAAAAAAACTGCTAGCAAAATGAAAAGGCCAGAATAGACTAGACTTCGAAACAAAAAATTGTTTCCAGCGAAAACAAAGAAAGGGCGGTTTTATGTCAGAGTGGAGAGAACAGAGCAAAGGAGGATTAAACATTGTGTCTCCAATACCCTGACGTAAAATTCTCCACGGCTGACGCAAGTAGAACAAACGAATTAATGTCGAGCTGCCAAAGTAGGCTGTGTTACCGTCACTGAAGCCTAAAAATAGCCCCACTTCCTATGAACAGTCAGGAATAAAATACTCAAAAATTGCGTGGGTGAGCTGAAAGTATTAAACTTACGTGCGTACTGCTGACAGGAGCATATCAATTCCTCACTCCAACACTGTCGATATAAATATATGCTGGGGCATATCACTGTTTATAACGCTGAAGACTGAATTGACTTCAAGTGAGAAACATGGGAAGTTTGAACGACAACTGGTCCTGTAACGGAGACAAAAAAGTACAATGGGCAGAAAACTTGGAGGAAGTCCGTTATTATGTCCCTCCAAACAATTTGCGAAAGAGTTTCAAGAAAAAGATGACGAAAATACGACGCAAAGCAAGCGAAATCAAGGACAAGCCGCTCCGCATCATTACAAACATGGGTGAACTCAGTGCGAACGCTGTTCAGAACGGACTGGAATTTATACTTCGACATGGGCAAAGTGGTTCATTTGACGCCGACCGTGTTACATACGAAGATTTGATCAAGGAATGGGATGAGCTCTTTGAAAATTTTGCTGGTGCGAACGAGGAGTCTACGGACGATGATGATGAAGATGTAAATCAAAAGTAATCTGTCACCACTCCATGGTCACCTTTATTAACGGTTTACGAAGAAATGGTCGCGGTATCCAGACTTTGGCGCTGATAAAACCCGAAGAAGAATGTGGCATTCTTTTGACCGAATCATTTCAGTAGTAAATCAAAATATAAACTTTGCCCCAAAAGGAGAAAAACAGGGTCAAGAAAAGGAAGAATATTTATTTGTGACTGTTACAGCAAAAAAAGAAAAATCTTTTCGCCGGAAAGAAGAGCAACGGGAGCATTGAGCAGAAAACGAAATTTTATATGAACTGAACGCTCTGCTTTTGCTGAAATTTTTCTTAGCAGACTATTATAGCCTCGTATAATTAAAAAGGCAATGAAATTGTGAATTATAAGTAGTATCGAGGAAAATCGGTATTTTGGAGCCATTTGTAACAAGAATAACTAAATGCTCGTATTTTTAATAACACTATTTTTGAGTCATTTTGCATCTGAAAGTAAATTATGTTAATCTTTTGACAAAGAGAGTAGAACACTCAATGACGTCGATGCCGTCGCGTTTTAGCTTATTTATGCTCGCTTACAGTGTGTATCTGCAAAAATATATATGATATAAAAACAACTAAATATTTTTAAATGAAGAAATATAAAATGCCATACTGTAAAATATGAATGAGTTTCGCAGATCTAGAAATTGAGAAAAAAAAAGTTTTTAATAAAATATTTTTCGTGTCGATAACTGCTGTGTCACCCTCTTTTATCATAACAAAGATACCCTGCAAGCGCAGGCCCCTTGCTCTTCCTGGATACTGCACATGCATTTGAACGCAGGTCAAAAACATGGAAACAGCATCCCTTCATCACCACTCATATTTAGTATGAAATGTATTCAACCGTTGAACTTCTAGAAAAATCAAAAACGTTTTTATTTGTACAAAAAAAAAGTAAATGAGACATAAATCGAGAATTGCAACAGGAAATTTGTTTGAATATTTGTGTTCCAAAGACGTTATATAAATATCATATTACTCTTGGAGTCTTCATAATTGCCCCTGCGAGTGAAAAAGATTAAATGTCGCTTTGGAGAAAAAATAATTATAAATTAAAGCCACGAGCTATAAAACCTTTCAGCTTGTTTTACGCTCGAGACATTTATATCTTTTCGCGAAGAACTATGTTCCTTTTTGCTTGATAAGGCAGGACCGCTATAAAGTGTAGAGAAAAGAAAAGAACCTAGCTGACGCAAATTTCGACAAATTGAATACACAATAGTTAGTACATAATGAAGGAAACTCATTCGACTTGTCCATCGATTTTAAAAAACGAATGTATTTATCAAATTCATCACATACAGTTTCTTGGCATTTAGTTTTGGGCAATAAATGTATTATATTTATCTAACAGTATAGAAAATGTATTGTAAGAACAACACACGTTGACGTGGATTGAACCGATTGATTGATGATACAAAATCTTGGACTTGTGTGGGAGCCGCCTTTCTTTCTTCATCGCTTGGTTTTAAGTCTCTTCGTGAAATTCTATATCTCCTGTCCTTCGATCTCTGATGAAAGTTTTAAACAATGTTTCCAATATGTTCGAGAAATGTCCGACCTTCGCCTCTACAGATTCTCTTTTGTGCAATTAATAGCCGAATTAAATAAAATTTACGACTTAAAGATCTTTACTGTTGATAATCTTGAAGTTGCGAAAGCGTAGATGAATCATATCTTTTCGGCACCTGGTTTAATTTGTAAGGGGAAATAAAATGTTGATCAGCTGGTACGACTCGAAAAATTGTGGGGTATGAAATATTGCGCAATATTCATCAACCGTATTCGTCAAGTCACGATTGAAACAATTAGCCATTAAGTCAATGGCAAAATGACTATTTTTTCCCACGAAACTGTATTTCAAAAAGTAAATACATTATTTCTTTTCTATTCCATTTCTTTTGTTTTCGCCTAAAACCGCATGGAGAGTTTTAATGAAAAGTCGCTTCACCTGCCGTAAAATGAGTTGTATTACCGCTGACCATTAGGAATATGTAAGCCAATCTTAGCTAATATTTTTTTCTGGGAAGAAAAATAGGAGAGAACTTTGTTAATGTGCTATGGATCAGTATATATAGCCAGTAACACACGGCTAGCTTAAAAATCAAGGGTAAAACGTAACACTGAATGTTGAAATGAGACATTTAGTTAACATGCCTAACTTTATTGCCAAAAAGAAGATACGGCTTGTTCCATTGTGCGACTCTCAGCTTGTAAAACAAAAGCACTCTGCTTCAGAGTGGGTTGCAGTACGTATTTTGAGCAAAAATGGAGAAACGTGCGTCCCATTCGCTTTAATATTTATGACACAAAGCAATTTATTATTTTCAATTCTCCCCTCCAAATTAAAAAGTTGTGACTTGCTGGTTTAGGTTCGCAGGTAAGCTACACAGGGAAGTTTGTTTGATTTGTGTGTATCTGGTTTTTTATTTTCAAGTTACTCAAACACCGAGATACTTCAAATTAAAACTTTTACTTTACAGTTACGGTGTGTTTTTTATAAATATATGTAATATGTAGAATGTATTTTCAATCGAGATTAGCTTAGAAAACTGTGAAATATAGTCAGGGTCTCTTTTGGCTTAGCCTGAAAGACATCGCATCAGTCTTTCGGTGTTGATAGTGACTTTGTTGGAATTAAAAAATATAAGGAAATTGCTGCAAATCAGAATGCCAGGGATACTCGTCATTTGTGGGAAAAGACGAATGTTTCCGATGTGGCATCGCCAATTCTACGATGCGTGTCGAGCCCACCACGTACGTACGCGGTGACGAAATCACCAAAACTAACCGAAATTGAAAGAGACACTCGAGAACTGGCTACTAGATCGGCAACCTTCGGATACTTGGGTGGGCTGAATAGGAAAAGTACCGACGTAGCCAATGGCACGAAACTGACTGAAGGCGTAGGTGTTGTCGTAAAGTCCAGCTTTGCTGTAAGAGAAAAACGTCCTACGAAAGCAGAACAATACTGAAAAAGGTTTCTTAAAATTGAATGTGATAAATCTGTATTCGACCCAAACGGACATCAATTTTGTCCACGGCGAATTTCGTAAGAGATAAGAAGTATTGAGCAGTAATAGCTACTTCATGTAGTGAAAGAGAATAGCCAACTAGTCTAGTGGGTTGAAAAATACTTTCTCGATGTTTCAGGCTATTTTTAGCCTGCGTTGCAGCCGGCCAAAGTATTCGTAAATATAGTCCGTCTGCGAATTAGTGCACAAAAACTCGTTCTAATATCCGGCAGAGTCGCAAGGACATATGTGAGCGTTCCTGATTGGCGGGTTTCTTATGCGCCTCACCATTGGCCTAATTCGTACGTGTGCATGACGGTTGAACTCAGTGACATGTCAAAATTCCCAGAAGGGAGTTGGCAAGGATCGTTTACAGTAAACAATGAAAGAGCAGTTTAGCGTCAAAACAAAGTAGGAAATCATGATATTCACGGCCAAAAAAAACTACACAATTTTAGCTATTCAGGTGCAGGTATTTAGGAGAAAACCAAAGAGACTAAGGTTATTTAGCCTCAATAACAAAGCTTAAGGCTTGAACAGAAGTAAAAGAAACTGCATCCGTGACTGGGATCCGTGATCACATCCTGTCTGAAACATTTGCCGAAACAATAGTAACTAATTACTCAATATGCATGGAACAGACCAGCTTTATAACATCTAAATATGAGACTGAAAGCGGCAAAAAATTTGCTCAGTCAAAGTGTAGAATACTCCATGCACTGCGTAAACCACGCAAGAAGAGAACAAGAAAAACCTCTACTGTTCAAGCTGACTCTAGGTCACGTTCCACACTATCACAAGCTCGATCCGACACTTGTCACGAGCTATTAGTCATGTTTGGCCTGTCAACACTTAATTCAAATCGGACTAATCACAGACCGCGTATGAAACTAGCCAATCAAAAACGCCGACATATGTCCTTGCGACTCTGCGGGATTCGAACACGATATTGTGCACTAATTCGCAGACGCTCTACAGCTATTTCGAGAAAGGTTGTCGGAAAAAGTGCACGCGACAATCCCGAAAGGTATTGTGGGTGGTTTTGAGTTCACTGTTCTTTCAAAGAAATTTGAAAGAATGGCACGAGAGGCCATGGACATATGTTTGCGAGTGCTAAAGGAAAGCAACAAAAGTAGGTTCGACAGCTACAGTGTCAGGAACAGCGTATTGCTCATATCCCATACTACCTTTCGGGATTGTCGCGTGCACATTTTTCCGACAACCTTTCTCGAAATAGCTGTATACAGAAGGTTTAGAGCGTCTGCGACGCAGGCAAGCTATTTTCTAAGTCACAAATTTAGATGACAATGACGTCAGAAATCCGAGGACAGGAAACTATTTGGACAACGGTATATTTAAACAAAATAATAACTAGTAATAACCAAAGGTTACGGAGTGCGGACGACAACGATCGGAGGTCCAAACGCTTTTGCTCCAATTAACGCACTGTTTTGCGTACGTTTCACGTGACAGATGGTCAAAACACGCTTGATCAGATTACGAGGCGTAGAAGGTCGTAACACGCGTGATCAAATTGCGTTTTGTGCATTCCATTCATTCTTAGTGGAAGTCCAAACCAATGCTGGCTACATACATGCGACGCATGCGTAATAACAACCAGGAGATTACGATTACGGGCTCCTCTTGTCGCCCGCAATAATAATAATAATAATAATAATAATAATGAGCAACTTTATAGTAATTATACCTTACTAAGCTAAAGAAGAAGTGTCACCAGATTGCAACAGAAATGTTTGTATGTACGTATCAATACAAGGTCATTAATTATAGCGGCTTGGTCTTCTTAAAAGTTTCTATACCAACATAAAAACTGAATTGATAATTGATGTAAGAACAACATTCAGTCAGCTCCCTGTAATACGGACACCTTTCGGATCGGCATCATGCGTCCAATGGCGGATTCAGACCTTCAGATAAGATGAGGGGGGTGGGGGTCATCCAGACCCTGAGATTTCCTAGGAAGAAAAACATGAAAATTCAAAGCGGCGGTGAGCAAATGAGAAATGCTAGCGGCCAGCAAGGAGCGGTCAGCGAGGTGAAAATGAGCAACAGTGAAAAATAAAAGCGAACGTGAAAACAGGAAACTGTGATATTGGGTAAGCATATACGACAATTCCTCCATATAAATAATTTGTAACCAGGAAGTATAACGTTTTAGTCGTACAAAACAGCGATGTCACGGTTGTGCAAAACAACGGCAAAGACAGACAAAAAAAAAACGTGCTGCACGAGCAAATTTGTTTTTTTGCTAATCAGAGATCTATTGATCTTAATGCCATTTTCATTGCGTCCCCGTTTAGCATTACACGATTTGAGTTTTTTGTTTATAAGTATTATTAACCAGAGCTTTGCTTTTAGCCCTGGCTAAATCTATACATTACGTTGATATTGGTGCTTTAAAGGGGTAATCACAACCTTAGTATTTTAAAGAATGGAGTCTGGCCTTTTATGGGCATTTGAAATACTTGAGAAACTGTAAATAGTCAAAGGAATCATGTAATTTACAGTACGTATTATTTTTTACAATGGGCAAAATTTATTCAAGTCTGTCGTTCAAATGTATTATTATCTGTGTCAGATTACAAAACTGAGAGTAGAAATAGATTAATTTGAAAAAAACTCAGACATCAGTATTTTAAAGAAAAATGCCTACCATTCATTGTCTGAAAAAGTAAAGCTGCTGAAACGAAAATTATCAAGTGACGATCTGTTTTAATAAAAATAATTTTTTCATCATTTTTTTATTTTTATAAAAAAGTCACTTATTTTGGACATGTGGTTAAATTTTGTTATGAATTAATTAGTCACTGGTTGAAAAGAAATTAGTTTTAAGAGGTTTTTACTCTGAATTTCCTGTTTTAGGCGTTTCTCGCCATATATAGTTCATGGCAAGGAAAAGCAAATTAGTCTTTTAAAAAAAGGTTTAGTTCTAGCAAAGTTTGTTGTTAGTATGCCTTTCTGAACCTATGGCAACCAGGATAGTATTTACTGAGTTTGCGGTCACACTCACGCGCTTAAGGTAGCAATCACGTTGGATAAAAAGACAGGTCTTTGATGCAGCCGAGTATTCAATAGAAAAAAAGTGATGAATGGGGAACATTTTATCAAGAACAAACGAACACATCCATCCTACTCTCCTTTATTTTTAACCAACGCATTCGGTATGACGTAATGGAAAAGGGGATGAATTATTGATTAAGATGAACATTTTTAAAGCCACTGTGCTGCTGCAAGTTCATCAAAATTCTGGCTCAACTACAGGCATCGATTACGCTCGTTGATAGCCGTAACCACTGACGCACCGAAGAATTTTTCGAGTTCTGACGATTCATTGTTTACATCCTTTTCTTTATGTATATCCTGAACCTTTGATAAAAGTATGCCCTTACGCAGGTCTACAAGTTGTGAGTTTACCAGCTTCTCACACGGAACTGAATACAACTCGGAGGGTGAAAAGATCAAAGGACGGCGTAGCAGAAGTGCTCGTAAGAAGAGCGTTCAGTGGTCGGAGGATCTAGAGGAAGTGCGTTATTTTTCGCCACACAGAAGTAGGAGCGAAACTATTCGGAGAAAGTTCAAAAAGGTAAGGAAGAGAGCAGAACACTTCACAGAACAACCTCTGGTGCGAGTTTTCATGAATTTTCGGGAGACAAGAGTAAAGCGATTGCGACTTGTTGGGCAACATACAAACTGTTTTTCCTTGGACTCTGGAATGCAGAGTTTCGAAGAGTATAATAAACAGTGGGACCGTCTGTTTGAGATGTATTCAAGTCCAAACATTTCTGTAGAAACAAAGGACACAGAAACAGTATGACATTGAATTCTGAGGGTAGTTTTATCAGGGCAGAAACTTGGAGAAACGGAAATCTGAAGCTCCTGATTTGGGGATTATTCACCATGGAGAATCTGTAAGTGAAGGCGACAATGACGCCAAATATCAAAGCCAAATATTTCGTTGTTTCAAGTCTTGGCTGAGCAAGAACGTTTTAACATGCTCTGTTCAAATTAAGGCAGATTACCTTAGATTCAGATTGAAGAAGTAAATAATTGTGACCGCGCTTCCGCTGTAAAATTCTGTAGAAATTGAAAGACAGGACCAAATAACTACACATTTCAGCTTCGCAGATGAATAACTGGATTGTCAACGCAAGGATTTTGCTTTCAAACATTTATCAAAGTAGCCGGACAAGGTATCTTTGAAAGACTAACAGTAAAAAAGGAGGAACATCTTGTTTCTTTTGAATGAACTGAAATGCCTTTTGTAATACGATTATTACAATCTTGACCTATAAAGAATACATACCAACCGAAAGAAATCAATGCTCGATAGGACGATGACCGCAAAATCGCACACTGAATTTTTAAAATGCTCGCTATATTCATTAAATCGTGATTAATGTCGCACACACGTGACTTAAAGGCTAAGGTGACCCTTTTCGGCTAGCTGGGATGATTTTATGCTAGATTAAAAGCTTTCAATCTTTGATTTCTCCAGCTACTGTTAGTCAGACTGTCAATGATAGATCCTTTATCTGTCGTTTTTGGGTTGTATAGAGAATGTCTACTTTTAAACCTATTTACTGGAGAAACTATGGCAACTTAATTAAAATGCCTTGATGTTGTCGCTTATTTAATGCAAGCTAGTACAAGTATGCTTAAACTACCTATTACTGTAATCACGTGTATAACGTTGCACGGTGCAATGAGCTCTTAATACCATGCTGCTGCTTTTACCAAGTTGCGTAATTTTCTAAATTTTTAATATAGAAGACGTTATATACGTATACCAGGGAGCAGAATGTGGGGTTTACTGCTAACCTGACGCTATTTTGGCGATCACATTACGATATTTTTAGACTGGTCTATTAAACATTTATATACGATAAGGAGGAATTCTTGTCCTTCTCTTTTAAGTTCCGATGCTTTTTAACGATTAAAGTTTGAAAAGATGACGCATGTTTCTGGCGGATTAACATTGTTATAAACCCACTCAACTGCGATAAGCGAAACACTTCAGCTCTGGAAACTTCAGTCGCTCCTAAAATCAAAACCGCAGGACGGGAAACGTGACTGCAATACGATTATGAATTTAAGACGTATGAAATCACTGTATTATTTCAAAAAGTATGTTTACGTTGCTCTCGGTTTTAGACCTCAAAATTCAACCTCAACACTTTTAAAAGAGTGGAAAATATAACTTGTACAGTAGCTTTTATCGAGAAGTGGATTATATGGCGTGATTAACACGGCAATCCCATTCCGGAATTCTAGAACTACTGATGTCACTTTAATCTTATATTAGCTGTGAAGACTGAGCTATTTCTTCCCCTATCAACGGCTTTTAAAAATTTCTTGTTTTCTCTGAACGTTATCTTAAACTGACTTACAAATAAAGCTTAACAGCACTTAAATAGAATTACTTAAAAGTGTAACTTCAGACAGTTCGAGAAGTTCGAGGTGATTCAGTTATATGACAAATGCTACTCTTTGTCAGATCTTATTAAATGGAGACACCAGAAAATACTGAATGTTTTTGCATAACGTATTGCGTGGAAGTGAAACTTTACTTAGACTTTTGCCCCGGGGGCCTTTGCCGGGCGTCATGCATTCACTGTCAAATATAGTCAAATATGGTATTGTGAACGCCGGTCATTTCATGACCGAATTAATTTTACCATAATTTTGGATATATTTTTCTCCACAAAATATAAACAGAAATTCTCTGTATCAGCAAGAAAATATTCCCCGGAGACTAGTTCTGAGTTTTTGATTATTCCATGAGGAGCAGACAAAACAAGGTAGTTATGTCCGTAAGAGTTGTCAAAACAGCAAAACCAAAGCCTCTCGCCAATTACAACACGAGCTGTCAATCATATTGTCCTACATGACCTTGAAGCAGCTGGCTACTGGTTGCCAAGGGCGGGAAAACGTGTACCGATTAGTCAAGTTTGGTTATTTTTAAGGGCCTGATTGGCTGAGACACCAGATTGCTTACGGAGCTACTTTCGATACTAAATTAAAACTGTACAGATAAAATAATGAAAAAATTATATAACTTCTTCTTTATTTCAAGAGCAAATTTTGCTGTGGAAATAAAGCAGCTTGTACCCACCAAGTTCTTTTGGAAGATAGTATATATTAACCAAAAACATGTCAACCACTCTGGGATTCATATTGATACCCATAAAAGTCTGTGTCCGATACCCCTTAAACTTTCTAACGTAGTAAGTTTTGTTTTCCTAGTGTAGGCCATGTGACGTTGCTCTAGAAACTTCACGCAAAAGGAGGGTGATTTCGGCGCAATTAATTTCTGTAACAGAGCGACGCTGCGCCTCGAAGATCTCTAGGGTGGATAGTAACATATCCGGACAGGTGTTTATATTATACGGGATAGCTTTTCGTGTCGGCACAAAAAACAAAGCTATCCGGTACAGTGTAAACAAAGCCGTAGGTGAATGTCTACACCATCGTCTACGCTATAAGTGATGGCTCTTATGCTAGAACAAAAGCGACATCGGATAGAGCTTTTGTACACGTACAAGAGCGGTGATTTCAGCGCGGTTTCTCTAACGGAGCGAAGCTGTGCCGCGCATTCGTGAAAGTGGATCGTCATAAATCAAATATGTTCTGTGCGCGTCTTTGTGGCAGTGTTAACACTGAGGTATTCGAACGGTTGGGGAAGTGAGTGGAAGTGGAAGAGAGGGGTGGAACCCACTCAGACTGAAGTAAATACCTAGGGGCAAGGACTAAATTGGGATTTAGTACCAAACCTTCTCCGCCAACCGCTCCGGTACGATACTCGCTGTGTGTGAACGATTTGTTGTGTGATAGAGCAAAAAGAGAACATGCGCGGAGAACCAATACCCGGAAAAGGGAAGAAAGGAGTTTACAGAAAACGGAAAGCGGAGTAAAAATTTAAACAGAAAACGGAAAACAGACAAGAGAAGAAAGTGCACTGAACGGGAAACATACAACAGTAGAAGAAAGGAAAAAGAATAACAGACAATAGACATCGTAAAACTACAGAAAAAGAGAAAAAGAAAGACAGAAAATAAAAAACAGGAAAGAGAAAGCGGAAATTCAAAATCTGAAAAAAAAACTTGGCCAATATCCAGCCTTTTGACCAAACAAGCTTGATCAATTACGCATATATCCAGGGTTCCAGTGGAGCATATTTTTTAGTGAAGTAGAATAAAGTAAGACGTGTGAAGTTGAGTGGGATCCTGGGAAGCGTCCCACCTACCACTTACCAACGCTTTGCCCTCAGTGAGAAGTTAGTGTGGGTTGGCGGGAGACGACCGCACCATTTCCAAGTGTTCCAAACATCTTTTCGAAACAAGAGTGAGTGAGAAGTCTATAATTGATGTGAAAATTACTCTTTAGATAATTTTATAAATTCCCACGCAAATATTTCACTTAACCTCATTTTGAAAATGAGGGCTTCCAAAACTCGGAAATTACTTATTACAAGTAGGAAAACATCGATGGCCTCTTTGTCCCTTAAAGTCGAAATAAATGCGACCAATCACGTATGTGGAGCAAAAATAGGTTGAGGGTGTGAGAACTGTTTGTGAACCACCCGCAAAAACCTCATGAGTACTTCCCAGGTTCTGCTTATAAGTGTATCGACGTGACGTACAACGATAAGTAAGCACTATTACCTAATTACTCGGAACTTCAGTCTTAGATTTCGTGTTCCTTCCTTACACGAATATAAGGCCCGTTTCAAACGTCGTGCTACTGCCGTGCCGAACTCAATTGATCGAATTAAATTCGACTTTAGCACGGCACTAGCGCGACGTTTGAAACCAAGTCGTGCTATTGCCGTGTAGCACGGCAAGCCTTGCCGTGCTACACGGCAGTAGCTCGACTTGGTTTCAAACGTCGTGCTATCGCCGTGCCGAACTCAATTCATAAATTACAAATGCATTAGAATACATTTAAAAGTTTGCTGAGCCGTTTCTTTATTATTGTGTTTTGTTTTGGGCAACAGCCGTTCTATTCGACTGAATTAAATTCGACGTCTGAAACCAAGTCGTGCTAGTGTCGCGCTGCAGTCGAGCTACAGTTGAGCCAGCTTAGCACGGCAGTAGCACGACGTTTGAAACAGGCCTAAGTGCTTCAATAATTCTATCCAACGTTTTTTCTGAGCATAAACTCGTAAGGCCGGTCATCCATAACTCCACATTTAAGTTTAATGTCAAACCTTTCTATGAAAGCATAACGTGCTGAATGATCGCATGTGAACGAAAAACCACAATTCAGACAATAAAGACCTGCTAGCCCATCTTCCACGATATTTAACTTTTCCATTGTTCATTAATTAATGTGAAATATTTTCCCACCCAGTCTGCATATCCTGATATCTACAAGTGATGGTTGATTGATATTGGCAGTAAGATTGATAAAAGGACCAACATTAATTTCATACATTGATCGCATGGGTTCCTATCATTTTTCTTTTTTAACAAAACTTGCACTGAATCTTCATCCAGAATTAATGGCAAAAAAAACCTCGATTTACTCCAGAAGCAAAAGTACCGGTAACAAGAGAAAACCAAAAGTCTCAACGCCCATACTAGGCTTTGCAAGTCACGTTTTCTCTGCATATGTTACGCATTTTAATCAACTTGAGAAAAGTGGTTGAAACCTGAAAGGAAATTGCCAGTGCATTTGAATTAAAGTGCGTTTTAATTTAAGTAATACATGTTATTTTTCTCTCGAATATTGTGAAACTTGCGTAAATCACACCTTCTTAAAATATTGCAGTCTAGGTACCGTTATTAAGCACGTTCACTGCGAAACGAATTCGCAATGTAATGTTTTCCACGTTTTTTCCAGACACAGTTGGATTACACTCGTGACTTCGCACGTTTTTTATTGATATCCTTAATTCCATATATAAATCTTGCTGCAAGGCTTGGTTTTCATTTGTTATCTACTGAATGCTTCGGAATTGTAGACATCTTATAGAAAAGGCGACTGCATGCGGAGACCATATATCAGACTGCATGATGTATGCATTTTACTGGGACGCCTCACGGAATAATTAAACACTTTCCGGCATTCGATGATAACCTATTCAATACACTCTCAGAAAACTTGTTTGCCTTTTAATATGGTCAGTTTTTCGAATAGCGGCCAAAGTACTTAGCTTTATCTACTTAAAAGAGGACAAAAGAAGGGAAAATAATTAAGGGGAAATTTTACATTGTATTTTGATTTTTCTGAATGAAATTCTCTTTCTTTTCCAAATGTTGCCAACATCAAATTGATAAAAGTCCAAAAGAAATTTGCATGTAACTATTCATGAAATTCAATATATAACACCTGTTTTTTGGCAAGGATGCAAAATTTTGTTTCCCTCGGCTCTCTCTCACAGTCATGTCATGTCAGCGTCTCCTCATCTCGATCTAAATGCATTCAAAAATGTGCTATGAGAAGTAGACAAACAGCTTTACCTTAAGAAGAAGTTTGAAAATGCTAATCGAACTTCTCAAATTAACTAAATTAAGATAACGCACCGCGAATACTACAAAAAATTAATGCTAATTCGAGGCTCGAATATGATCACGAAAATTCTGGCCACAAAATCCAAATCTTTTTTGCATTTAAGTTTTGCTTTAATAGTATAAAACTTGAAAGAAAAGTGAAATTTAGGTATTGAATAGAGAAATAATTAGAGAAACGTTTTCAAAAAACTTTGAAAATGAATTTTTAGTTTAAGAAATTTAGACTCTCTCATCAGTATCCCCCGAGTCAGCTCTTAAAACTATAAAGAATCAATGCTATTTTTTTTTAACGAAAACAGAAAACAAGACATTAAAATATATTAGAAAAATTACATTTTTGCAAGTCAAGCACCGTTGTATCGATATAAATTGAGAATGTTCCAGAAAGATTTCTTGATGATGCGCGTGACAGCAAAGAGGCGGAATTGAAAATGCAAATGAGGGATATTGTTATATAAATCTTATCTTTTCTGCGGCTTACCACAAAGATATACCGAAGTGAAGAGCAGGTCCGATTGAGATATTAAAAAAGGGCTTCTAGCTGGCATTTTTTCACCCAACACGCAACCGCCTTTCGAGCAGTTTGCAGTACTTGGGCATACAGGCGGATCAAGATATGGCTCTGGCAAAATCTATGAGCAGCGATCAGATATCCATGGCCGAAAATTCTGCAAAACAGGTGCGATGGTCCATTGACCTGGAAGAAGTTTTTTACTTCACACCACAAAAGCCTCGCAGGAAAAGCATCACCGAAAGATTACGAGACTTTAAGGAAAAGGCGAATGACTACTTGGCTGATAGAACATTTCTCCCTAAGGTGCACTTTATAAACAGAGGTTCGCGCCGTGACTCGGCGTTTAGGAGATATTCGGTGGACTTAGAGGCCGACCTTAACAGACAGTGGGACGAACTATTTAAGCTATACAGCGAGCGAGTAATGAGTGACTAAGCGAGAAGGATGTTCGTAAGAACGTGTAGATCAGAAATTTAATAATGTGACGCGTGGCAGTGTCCTGAATGGCGAAGATTTGAAATGTACAGCATTGACAAGGGAAACTGGTCCGCGTTGCAAAATTAGCTGACAACGCTTAAATTACTGCTCTTATTTTAGAGCATACATGTCATCGGCAGATACAGATAAGGATATCACCGGTAGATACAGCAAAAACGTGATTGCTTAAAGATAGGTTCTATACATTACCTGATAGGAAAGCTGATAACTGAGCTTGCATGACTTCCGTGTTTCTAATACAAGTATCAAAAGTAAAAGCTACTTCACTGTTGCATATCATCGACAACGCACTGAACAGTCTCTAATGCATTTAACTTAGTCAAAGAAGAGGCAGAAACATTCAGCAGTTTAATTCAGTTTAACATTTTTTTAAACAGTGTTTGACGGAACTTTGAGTCTTGGCATAGAAAGGAATTACCTTATAATAAATCACGTCTGAACTGAGTCAAATATCAGCTGGAAGTCTTTGTTTATAATTATTCAAACCTAAAAAAAATATATTGACCAATGACCTAGATTATGTAAACACTGAAAAGTTTTCAGGCCGTGTGTATTCAATTTGAAGTCGAATAAACCTTTTTGCATTTTCTTATAAGACTGTATGTTTGATTTAGACCTGTTTTATTGGTCGATGTGAGAGCGGATGACAAATGAATTATAGCTCAAAAAAAATAATATACACGTACCGGTAGGTTAATTTTAGCTTCAAGCCGCTGAATATCAAAATATATGCAAATGATGAAAAGATGATTGTAAAGTTTTAAAAATGATAACGAAATAAAGATCATATTGTGCCAAAGGTACAACAGTAAAAAAGGTGACATGTTTTAATTTGTTTATGCTTCGCAAAAACAAGATTTAATATAGACAACAACTTGTTTTTTTCAATTCCTTTTTTTAGAAATTTTTTGCTTTGAACAATTCATATCAGCTCAATCAAACAGAAGATTTATTACGAACAAATGTACTGAAAGTGTCTAGAGTCTTTTTTTTTCCGAACAAAATTTTTATAACCAGTAGACTTATTGAAGGATCTTTGAAAAACCGTTTACAAACAGAGTGTTCGTTATTTTTCTCGAGTCACTGCCTGGCACCCTTACTACCTTAAAAATACATTTACAGACCTTTACATACAAGTGAAAGCCAACCCGTTTTTGATTGAAAGCAACAAGACCAGAATTTTAAGGTTTTTTCTTCTTCGACGCTTACAAGACGTGTACTAAAATTGGCTTCTAATTTCAGTTTGCCTTTCAGTTTGTTCTCAGTTTAGAAGTCATTTTAGGATAAAAATCCTCACCAGATTATCAAGTCATTTCAGAAGAATCCTGGGGATCTCAGTTTCTCATTTTCTAGTAGCGTCTTATTAAATTAAATGATACAACCATAAGTTGCGTATTGTGAAAATATTATAGCCGAATGGCAAATTCCCTACCCCTTCATACTGGAACCCAAAGCCTGAGGGCAAACCCCTCCAAAAAGGCCATAATAGTTGGTATTCCCCGGAGAACAAAACAGAACAACAAAATAGTTGAAAACGTTGATCGAAATTGCATGCTATTTACGGGCAAAAACGCTTGACCTTTATTGAGCAAAGACAAGGCTTTGATGAATCTGATTTTGTTGCATAACGAACCTTAAGCCTTAGATTCAAAGTTCACTTCACTAATAAAAACTATAAATAGAAAGACGTTCTAAAAATGGTAACTTTCTAAACACCAAAACAAATATTAATCGTCCAGACACGTGCATGATTGAATGTCCGTAGCATCTGTGTTTGTTTAGTCAAGGACTTACAAAATCCCTTACAATAGGGACTTTAAGATCCAACGACGTGACGGCAATGAGGACGTCGCTTAAAAAGTGAATTTGCGTTCTTTCAGTCCTTATCGCAATTACTCCTACCTACTTACTTCGTCAAATGTAGGCGAACCCTCCTGGAGTTGAATTCCTAGGCACCGTATCCAAGTACAGAAAGAGAAATAATAAAAATTTCGTCGTTGCTTGTTTACGTCCTCAAAAACTCGAAATAATTAGGCATGTCCACGTCGTAGTCGTGCAAAAACGGGCAGAGAAATGTACAAAAAAGCGCGGTGCACTTGCAAAGTTGTTGTTTTGCTAAAAAACCTATTGATTTTTTGACGTTCTCGTTACTGTCCGCGTCGTTGGTTCTTAAAGTCCCTAATATTGAAGGAGCTACGCGCCAGTCATTGTGTCAACATTTTGAAACCAAATAACTCGGGTAAACTCTGTGCTTTAAAAAACGTTGTTTTTAACCCTTTAAGCCCCAGTATCCACATACAAATTCTCCAAGCTGATCTCCATACATTTCCTTAAAGAATTAGTTGAGAGAATTTGTTCAAAGATCAAAGTATTTTCTCTTGGGTGATCATTTTATTGATTCTTATAACTTATCTCTTACAGTGTATGGATAATTGTAAGGAGAAAATTGATCTTGGACTCGACACTATTGGGACTGGGTTAATCCATGTCGATGCGACCTTTAGGCTGTGAGTACCAGATCGAGTACAAGCACAACTTTGCCGAGATTTTAAGCCAGAAATGCCCCTAGACTCTTCAGCTTTCTCTCCTCGCTCCCCACCGCTAGGGACGTTGAGCAGAAGAGACCATCGCTAGCAGCGAGGAGAGAGGAAAGACGACTGCATTTGCAGGCTACTGTGAGAAACGCTCAAGAGTAGTGCGGCAAGTGATAAGTCTAGAACACATGAACTTGGTTTGCAAACTCTTACGCGAACTCAATCTCGCACTCGTAGTCCATTTCAGAAGTGTCTTATATTCGCCACGCTAAGCCATCCTCAATGCATTATATAGTTTTTCAAATTAAACTGACCATGCCGTGCAGACTTGATGGCATTTCCAATAGACACAAAAGTCTGGGCAGATTATTTCAGACTAAGGCCAGGTTCAAACGTCGAACTTTACATGTGCCGAACCTAATTATTAGGTTCGGCACATGCAAAGTTCGACGTTTGAATCAATTAGGAACGGCACTTTTGTATTTGGGTCGACTCTGCCGTTCTATTCGACTGAGCTAGTCGAATAGAACGGCAAAAGATCGACTTCGATTCAAACGTCGAACTTCACATGTGCCGAACCTAATGCATAAATTATGTTAACGTATTTTTTAATGTAACTGCGCTTCTGATTGGCTCTTTAGTGGGTTTTCGAGCCTTTGCTGACAGAACTCACAGAAGCGTAACGACGGTTACCGTCTAGTTACCAGCATTCACGTTGTAGATTTTTAGACTGAAACTGGACAGCTCAAAATGGTCTTCTAAAAAGTTGCTTTTCTTTATGTCCATAAAGAAATCGTAATGTAAATTAAAATTTATTGCGTTACTTTATTTTGTCCAAATATCACGATCACGATCTCCTCAACGGTCTCCTTGCCATAACAGAGCACAAATCACACTAAAATCAAAACAGGAATTCCCAGGCTTGGTAAATTTTACTTTTTTCACTTTATTTCCCTATTTTGAGCAGTAAGAATGATATTTCTTCTCGCCACGAATTAGGTTCGGCACATGTAAAGTTCGACCGTCTGAATCAACAGTCGAACTTAATAGTTTGGGTCGACCTAAATAGGTATTAGGTTCGGCACATGTAAAGTTCGACGTTTGAACCGGGCCTAAGCCAAAAAAAAGAATAGGCCTCAAAAAATTTTAGCAATTTAAAAGCAGATAACAAGTACGAAAAACAGAAAACATAAAAATTACTCGTGGAGAACGAAAAGACCCGAAAACACCGACACCAGAAAAAAAATCCGGCTTTGAAAGGTCACGAATTATAACACAGTCGAGCGCTTAGAGGCTAATATCTCTGTAGCCAATTGTAATTCCCTTCTATTGTATCAAACAAATAGACTCAATTTTGGCCTGCCTCTTTAATTAGTTTGTTTGTAAACTTTATTATGGTTGTTACGGACACTAAATTTAATAAGCAGCTTCTTTGACTAAGAAAATGTTTCATTTTACCGTTTTCCGTCCGTTTGTTTTCTGAAAGATTTTGCAGTTGCCAAGGGCACGGGTTCCAACAACAGTTCTTTATTTCCGATTCAGCAGATAGCTAAATGATACATCTGAACATAAGTGAGCAGCATGCTTGCAATTATTTGGTAAGAAAGTTACTCAATTAACGTTGTGTACTCTTCCACTCTGTGATTCAAGTGATTAATAAAGACACAAAATTAAAAGTTTGACATATCTGCAGGTGAGCATTGGCTACTCCAATCTTAGTCAAAGTAAATAAAAATTTTCTCCTACTTTGAGTTATCAGAAAAATTTTCCACTTAAAACTCTTCATAATGCCGGTGATAAAAAAAACCAAGTTAAGAAGGTTATAGCTAAAGAAACTGTAAAGCGTTTACATAGAGCGATTTTCGTATGACCTTGAAAAATGGTTTCGGTAAGTGTTCGTCATCTGTTTCATAAGCCAATGGATGAAAAGATCAAAACATGGACTCTTCGTTTTCCCGCCAAAGAAAACCCTAATATGGAGAAGGCATTGTTCGATTGGCCAATCGTGTTGCAGTATGACGTCAAAGCGAAGGATCCATTGATTTCTAGAAAGTTCTCGGGCATGAAATTTTTTTACGCGAACGTTCGCTTAACCAACCAAAAGCCACCCGCGTTTGTATCCGTTCGATATAACCAATCAAATCGCTCTATTTCCGTTCGTTTGTTGTTTCTGTTTTGTTCGCGCGTTTTCATTTCAAGGTCATACGAAAATCGCTCTAATTACCTCCATGATCTAGCTTACTTATCCCTTTGCTATTCAACAAGGTTTCCTGACTGAGCAAATTTAACAGTGTAAGTCGGACTCGTCGAAGAAATCATTTCATTTCTAACTACAAAACTAAAAGAACTACCTGGACGTCATGCATTTGGTAAGCTTGAGCTCGATCTGTTAAGGATAGGGGAGATACAAAGTTACCCTTTGTAGTTTAACAATTAAAATTACACTGTATTGTAAATAACTAACCTCGTGGATGTAAATCACTGCAAGAGACAGATGTCTGAAAGACAAACCGACAGTCAGTTGACGCTGGTAGAGTGAAAGAAAAGGATACAAAAACTCGGGGATAATTGATATCATAAGTGTAGGGTGGTTGACGTCATACTTGGAATACACCATATTCAGTAAGAAAAAGAATTGCATTGGAATGACAGAACACGCACGATACAATAATCACAACCGTAAACATTGTCATCAAACTGTATTTCATAACATTTGTAACTTAGGCCTAAGCCAAACGTCGAACTTTTCATGAGACGAACCAAACTTAGTGAGTTAAGTTCACGAAAAGTTCCACTTCTGGCTCAGTTAAGGTAGTCTGATTGAGATCGTCCATGCAACACGTTCTATCGGTATGCTTCAGCAGAATAGAACGTCTGAAGATCCTTTCCTGGACAAACGTCGATCTTCACATGGGACGAACTAAACTATTAACGTAAAAAGTTGTATCATAATGTATGTTTAGCCTCATTCGGCTACAATTGCTTTTTGGTCTGATTCAGCTGATTCGTTCGACGCGTCCTAAGTTCGACCTCTGACCCAACAGACGATCTTAACCCAGATTAGACTTTGCTTACTACTTACTTATAGCGGAGCTCTCGCGCGCGAAGCGCGCCAGCGGATCACCATGGGTAAGAAAATGAAGTAACCTATCCATCCGAGAAAATTTGGTAATCACGTGACCGTACGCCGACCGCCGCCCGAGAACGGTCCGTCCGCACCACAGGCATACCAATGTAGATAACTCAATCAACAGGTATGGTAACCCAAATGCAACTCGAGGTTATTTTAACGGGAAATCGCATAGCCACCGCCGTCTTGTAAATCAGAGACAACAAAAGAGTCAATAAAGACGAAAGCGGAAAACTGAGGGAGGCACTCAAGTGTCTCCCATCCAAGGGCCTCTCTCATGTTTCTGTATCAGTGTTGTCTAAAGTATTAAGCTTAGATAAATTGTCATGTCCACAAATTTGGAATATAGACCAAGAGAAAGACAGAGAGAAAGAGAACGTGGGCCGAAGGCCAGCGAAACTCAACGAGAAAAAGGGCGACAGGGATTTAGAGAGAGAGATAAAAAACAAAGGAGACATTTTTTTGTTGGAAGAAAAATCGTCATGAAAATTTTGTAGCGGCTTGACAAAATGAGAAATGCTAGCAGCCACCAATGCAAAGTGAAAATGAGCGGCAGTGAAAAAAAGTGAACGGGAACACGCACGACATTTCCTCCATAAAACGTGTGACTAAGAAGTTTCTGGAAGTTTCACGTTGTAGTCGTGCAAAACAACGGCAAAGAAATGTACAAAAAAAGTGTGCTGCACGTGCAAAGTTGCTTTTGCTAATTAGACCTATTGTTGTTTTTCACCGTTTTCCGGCGTTGCATGCCTTCGCCGCTTAACATTACACGATTTTATATTTTGTTTGAACAAACTATAAATATTATCGAGAGCTTCGCTTTTAGCCCTGGCTAAATCTATATATTATTTTAATCCTCGTAGTCTTACAGCTATATACAAGATGCTAAAATAAAAAAATGTCAATTAAAATACATTTTACAGGATATCGTACCGCAGACTTACGAAATTTACAACTGGCTAATGTACACATATATTATAATAAAAAAGATACTAGAAAAAACAAAAATAAATATAATGTAATATCAAAAATGAGGTTTCATAGGTTAATTAGGGTGGTTCTAATGATAGGCAGGGCAGATAGATAGCAGTGACGGCTGTGGTAGGCAGATTGTTCCATAAAGGGATTGTGCGAGGGAGGAAGGAGTACTTCAAGGCATTGAATGTTGGTGGCGATGTGTCGGAACTTAAAGGCGTGTTTTGAGCGTGTGCGAGGATCAGCGGGTCGGACGGAGCCAGGGATGGGGAGGTACAATGGAGAACAAAAGAACTTGGGACTGTGTGAAAAAGCCCTTCCAAGCAATTGTTACGTAGGAACCTGTTCCTAAGGACAATTTTTTGCTCGGCTTTGGGTTCATCCCGTCGTCCCCCCACTTCCCCCAGCAATGTTGTGGCCAAAAAAAGCACTTATTTTCACCCATTTTGATCCAAATTCAACTTTGTTTGGGGTGGGAGGGGAGGCGTCGCTAGTTTTAGTAATATTACTGGAAAGGTCCCAACACTTTTGACCTCCATTGTAGATGAGGTTGTTGATTGACTTGTAAGAGGTAGTTGCAGCAGCCAGATGTCTCCTGCACTCAAGTGTCTCCCATCCAAGGGCCTCTCTCATTTGTGTTACGCTGCTTTGGTTCGTCTTATGAAAAGTTCGACATTTGGTCTAGGCCTTAGGAAAAAACAAAGTAAACTATGACATAAAATGACGAACCATATAGCAGAAAAGTGAAAACCTTCACGGCGGAAATCTTTTATAGGGCTTTGACTGGGCGGAAAATTTGGGTGGTTTGGATAGTTGGTCGCCGTATGGGAAGTGGTCGCACCTGCCATGGAGGTTTGGCCACGACGTGTCTCTTCTGAGGTCATTTCTTTGAGAAGAATGTACTAAGAATTAATTTGAAACTTGGCACAATTGGGAGTCATGCATACGACACTAGAAAAAAAAAGCAATACAAATATGTGGTCACCGTGCTTTTTTTTAAAGCCGGAGGGGAAGGGCCAAATATTTAAACGTAGTTTAGCCAGTGTTTAACAAAACCGCGTTCTAAGTCATTTTCAATTCGCCCAACGATTTTATCTAAACATCATTTATTGTGAACTGTTTTATGAAAGCTTATAGAGAAGACTAAAAAAGCATGTATCTTCTTAAAACAACCCACCAAAGAAGAGATTCAAAGATTCGTTAAACTGAGGCTTAAGTTTGACTTTGTTTAACATGATATTTGGCCCCAAGTTTGTAGGATCAAAGACAAAGACATGGCGTCTGCAGGGTCCCACAACAGGCTCAACCGCTCTTTTTATTATAAATTTGATATTAGAGTTTTCCACGATAGGTTTACTGTCATTGCATTACAAAGAGACGGGCCACAAATTGTTCAACCCAAGCACACGTTTCTCTAATAGTTCTGAGTTTCAACACTTGCTATACAAAAGAATCCGTCGGGTATAGAGGCTCAGTCCTATGTCCTATGGAACGCAGTGATGACGTACAATTATTGTGCCTTAGCAAATTATTTCCATATCGTAATCTCATGTTAGAGCTAAAATCTTTATATATACTCAGTGAATTAAGTTTGAAGATAATGTCCGCATCTACTTGTAGTTTTAGAAAAAATGATTTTGTATATGCTTGACATTCATGTTGACAATCTCACATGTGTAAATATTTTTTTAGTTTACATTCTTATAAGCTGTTTGCAAATATCATTAGTTTTTAGATTATTATTGACATTAGTTAGCTCAATTCCGCAAACGAACCCACAAGCTCATGTAGCTTTAATACCCATCGTTTTTAAATAAAGGCTATCTAACATTAACGAGTTTGCAAACAATGGTAACAAAGAAGACGATCGACAAGACGAGCAATCCGGATTCATCGACATATCACCCAGCGTCGGTACTGAAACTTTCATATTTGAACGACGAAAAGAAAGCATAACATTAGGTTTAAATTATAGAACTCTCGTCAATAGAGCAATCTGTATACATCATAGCCTAAGTGAATTTCATTGACAAGGAAAACGTGTCGCTACTGAGTCTAGTTATCTTTCTATAACTTACCAAAAGCATTGCTACGTTACTCGACTAATCTTATTCACAGACAATACAAGCAACAAGAAATCAGAATTTTACCGAAGATTCAAGAATACTCAGGAAACGTGATTTGCAGATTAGTATACTTTTTCCCTCCATCGTTAGCATATTAGTATCAAAACATTCCTTGAAGAGCCTATAAGAAAAGACTTCGATATAATGTTACATTTTACAGTGCTTAATATGATCTTATCTCAGCCAATGAAATTTCCCGTTTGACATCAGCTAAAATAGGTTTTATAGTAGCAATCATGAAAAAAGTCGTGATTGATCTGTTTACAAAAGATTTATCAAACTCGCGACAGAAAAATGTAAAACTAAACAAGGATACACAAAAAAGAATAAACTAATAAAAGCCAAAAAATAGCCAACTACTAAACTCCGAAAGAAAGGTGCTTTTTCCGTCATTTTTTAACATATACTTAGAGTAAATGTATTTCCTTTTTAATCTTTACAAAACAAAACAGAGACTGAAAAATAAATTGTTTAGTAAACATCACTCCAACTACACAATGTTTTGACATTTGTGAAGTATGAAAAAACTAACTCAATTCAAAAACATTTGTGCGGTTTAACACGTTGTCACGATCACCAGATCAGTTTGCTCATTTGTCGCGCATTACGTGCAAATTACTTTCCACAGATTCAACACACGAATCACTTGAAATAACGCTTCTAGAATACCGCTTTTGCACGCGCTTTAATTATAACAATCTCCTGACTTCAATAAAAACTTGATACCTCCCAAAATTACCACAATGTATTACTTCCAACAAAGTTAACATCAACAGTCTGAAAAGGATTTTACTTCTACTTCTATAGAATTTCGCGGAAATCGTGTGCATGCAATGATGAAAAACTTCAGTTTCACAAAGCTCAAGAGGGGCAAATCGATCAAATCAACAAAGACGAAAAAAAGCGTTCAATGATCCGAAGAACTTGAAGAAATCCACTTTTACAACCCTGAGTCTGACAACTTTGCTTCAGAAGATGCATCTGTTACGACGAAAGTTGAGGATAATTTTGCAATGGAAAAACAAACGAAAATCAACAACGAAAGGACAAGGACAAAAGTGAATCGCACAACTTTTCAACCACAGTGGAAACAAGAAAACATGCCGTTAAGCCAAGAACATGTGCATAGTATCTCAATCGAAAAACGCAAGAGACTTGCCTTGCAAAACATCCTCGCAGTTAAGCAAGAAAGCGAGTGCTTTGGAGAAGATTGGGTGTGACGCACTGAAGGTGGGGTTCCTGTTTGATGATACTATCGAAAAAGCGTTTCGAAGAAGGATGACAGAAAGTCTTTCTGGTGCGCGGCATCAGCTGGAGCGAGGAAAAGACCACATTAACTGAATCAGGAGACGTTTTAAGTCATAAACACGCTGGCTAGTACGCATTGCAGTATAGGCTATATAATTAGCATTAGAATTAGCAGGCTATATGATTAAAGTTAATTCCGCCATTTAACGATGCCGTCACCGTCACCCGCTATGCTATTTGTTACCTAGCCAACTCTGGCTTGGGACCATTTATTAAGTGCCTATCTAAGAGAGATGTCCGTCTCATATAGAGTCAAATAATGAAAGAAAGGAAAAGTAGGGACCAACTCTAGGTGTCCGTCTTAGGGGCTGTTTACATGAGAAAACTCGCACCGACGCGAGTTTCATACCGACATGACTTTTTGATTTCGTATCGCGTTTACATGATGACTACACTTCATGTTGATAAAATGCACGTATGATTCAAAATCGCGAACATTACGCATGCGCTACCCGTTCCAGTCTACCGGCAGACCGATTTCACACCGAAACGGGTGGTCGTTTCGTGTTTACATGATACCGTTACGAGATTTCGTACCGGAGTGAAATTCTCGCCCCGGTACGAGAACCGGGGTGAACTCGCGCCGGGGTGACTCGCGCCAGCATGAAATTTGTGGTGGTATCATGTAAACAAATATAGAGCCATGAGAGGGAACCGGAGTGAACTCGCTCCGGGGCGAAAGCCGCCCCGGTGTCATGTAAACACCCCCTTATAGAGCTAGCTGTTAAGAGAGAGTCGACTGTATACCAGAATTAATAGGTAGATGGTATTGTTCGCACGCCCTGTCTGGCTGCATGTAGTTTACTGAATATCAGTTGCCACGTATCTCCATTTCTGTTGATCGCTGTTGAATATTTCATACTTCCACTGAAACTAGTTAAACGTGGACAGATTTTAATCAGCTCCTTAATTTGCTATCTATTTAACGACCTCTCAAAAGTACATAATTTTTTAAAAAAGGGGTTTTGCGTAGTAATTCGTGATCTTAGAGTATACATAATTTTAGAAAAGAAATATTAACATACTCTTAGCAAAAACCTGAGGACAATTTAACCAGCCCATAACTAGTAACTCGGAAAAAGAAGACCTGACTTGCACAGAGTGGCTTACTTATATATACAACAACAAAAATATTTTCTGTAAATATTAAAAAAAAAGATAATAATGTTTCCGTTGTGTCTCAGTGGCGTTTATCTGTTGTTTGTAGTTTTTGCATTATTACTAATATTTTCATATGAGCTGCTCTTACAAATGCGCGCGCCACGATTGGTCAACCCCAGTCGATTTATCAACAAGTTTCCCATATCGCACCTACAAAATAGGATAGCGTTATAGTTTTGGCTCTCAGCATAAAGAAAAGTACAAATAAGCCTGCAGTCAGATATTAATTTGTTTAAAAGGGGTATTTCTTGATATTGTGGAAACCATTGTTGATTGCCTATTGTATAGTATTATTGGCTGTCTTGTCATACGTGACAATAGTCGTTTTCGTTTTGACAAACTTCCAGCCACTAGGATCCCGTCCACACTATCCGTTTTGGCTTGAAAACGGAGTTTTTCTCCGATCATTCAATCAACGACGTCATTCTAATCCCACTTGAACTCATGAACTCATATGCAGCAACTGTGATGCAGTGAGAAAGGCTCGAGTTAATACACAAAGGGATCGAAAGGGAACACATTATCTCCCCTAGGAATAAACAGACGTGACGAAGCTCACTGATATATGATACCACCTGGTCTCCTATACCAGTAACAATCCATTGTTTTTATTATCACATTTTCAAATTCTTATTTGTAACGAACTTTTATTTTAATTTCCATTTTTTCAGCTCCTGAAGAAGGTTTGTCTTCAAACCGAAATATTGGGCAATTTGTTTAAATATATATTGTTTTGTTTTATCCTTTTGTTTACTTCTTCATCGCCTCGTAAGGATCAGTTTGCCGTTTTATATTTTTCTACAAGTTTAATTATACTGATCCAGGTCTACAACTGGGAGATCCGGCACCACTCATTGGTTTGTTGCTGTGGTTTTGCACCGAAAACGCATCTTTTCGCTCTCCAGAGGGGAGATTTATGGAAACGTACGCGTCGTTTCGCAGTACTCGTGCTGAGTGCATGGATGCAGAAGGAGGTTTTTGAAAACGATTACGTCACAGTGTTGAATGCAGTCTATCCCGCGCACGAGATTACGCTCGGATACAAGTAAATGCGCATGCTCCCATCAAAGAGGGCACCGTTTTCAATACTATTTCGTTTTCGTGTGACGGGTAAAAACGATTAGAAAGCAGCGTGAAGACATGGATATGTTTGAAAACGGAGAAAAAATTTCCCGTTTTCAAACAAAAACGGATACGTGTGGACGGAGAAGCTAGCTCAGGTCAAGAGCACACAATAATTTTTAGGGAGTTATCATAACTCCAAAAATGGAGTAAAAATTTTAGGTACAGGATAGCCCCTTTTATAGGGTTACTTGAACTCCAAATTTGGGGTCATTTTTACTCCTGAAAAAGAGTTCTTTTAACTCCCAGTCTGGAGCTAAAATAACTCCGAAAATGGGGTTATTTTTACTTCTTACATGGGTTGTTTTTACTATTTATGTTGTTACTTTAACTCTGAAAGTGGAGTAAAAATTTTAAGTACAGGATAACTCCTTTTGGGGGGTTATTTTAACTCCTCGATATCTGGGGTCATTTTTACTCCTGAAAAAGAGTTCTTTAAACTCCTTTTTGTAGTTAAAATAACTCCCCCCAAAAAATAACTCCACTGTAAGGAGTTAAATTAACCCCACTAAAGGAGTTATTATAACTCCTTATTATTCATTCATAATATTTCCCCGATTCTGATTGGCTAAAAGCACACGCATAATTCACCATATCCACCTACTGATGACCAAATTTGGAAGAGTTTTGCGTTTAATGAACCGATGGCGTCAAAAGTGCAGCTTTCTTGCAGGTTAATACACCGTTAACCGAGAAGACCCGGGGACGAGGTTGAGTTGTTTTGGTTGTGAAAACAAAAATGGCGGACATTTCACTCGTTACAAGAGTAAGAACAAGGCGAAATAATAGCTAAAAACATGGGAAGAACATCAAGAAGACAACTCGAAGGGCCACATCTGCTGTTTGGAGAATATTTGCGGAGCTGAACAACCCTAAACGTGCACTATTAAAGATGAACTTAACATCAATGGATCGATGGAGGTAAGCATGCTTTAGTCATGTTTTTAAACTAGGAATTATTTTGAATGAATAATAAAACAATTACTGAATTGGGCTTTCGTACCATATGAAGAATTACGGGGATCTCGAAAGGTGTTATCCGCTTCGGCCTACGGCCACGACGGATAACACCCTCCTTGACCTTCATAATTCTTCATAAGACACTCAGCCTCATTCGTTAATTGTTAATTAAAATTACTGTGCAGGATCACCCCGCTGTTGAGGTGAATTGGACATGCGTGATTAGTATATACAGAATCAGTGATCTTGGTGATTTAAGCAATCTGATTAGTTCGCTATCTCGGACCATTCAACAATATTCACCTCCTGGCGAGTGGATAATGTGTGAGGTCAGTTTTTTTTCCCAGTGTTTTAGAGAACGATCTTTTAAAAGTCTAAAAAATCCTAGGGTTGACTTTTTTTTTTAGACAAGAAAAGACTTCGAAGGATTAAAAAAGTGACTGAGTTTTGTGGTCGATGCGGATTGTTTACAACTCCTGTTTATTCGCGTAGAAGAGGCCTTTCCGTGAACTCAGCGTTTCCTAACAAGAAAAATGTGGCCCAAAAATTGATGTTTATTTATGACAAACAAATTTGAAAGCAAATGTTTGCAGATATTCTACGTTTTAAGTAAATAGGACAAAGAATGCTACATGAAGACGACGTCTTACCTCGAGGAACCTATCGGCCATTTTTGTCAGCACTTCATGCGAAGAATGACACAACAAACCTTTTCGGCTATCAACTTGGCGAGTCAACATGACACAACAAAGCTCTTCTTTTCTCCTGAGCTAAGGAAACAATTCAAAACTTTTAACGGTTCCATTAAATCCATTACGCTGTTGTTTGCGAAGAGATAAGCTTGTGAATTGCCATGTTTGAAAATTCTACAAAGATCCATTTTTAAACTTTCGCTTGACTTGATCTCTCAAACAAGTCGTACGTTTTAATGGTTTCCTCTCTGATTTTGTTAAGATCACTTCGTGTGTATATACTAATAAAAACAATTATTCTTTTCAATCTCGGTGAATTGTGGCTTTAAGAATATTTACCTCGCCGCTGTCGTCGCAGCTCGATAAATAATCAGCCATCACTCACCTCGATTTCAAAGAATAATAAATTGTTAATTGTATTATGAAGTACTACGTGACACTTAATCTGACAAGTAAAGACACGGTCTACAGAACAAAATTAATGAAAGAAAAATGATGTGCTATCTTACTGACAACGGCTCATCGTCAATGAGCTCGCAGATGTTAAAAGTAAGTCACGTGATAACGTATGATGCCCTTGGAAAGGATCCTGCTTTGGATCATTCACGGAGAATGTGATCGATCACACATCTTCCCCGCATTGGATTTCTTGTACAGAAATCTGTTTGATAACGAGCGTTCGTTAAAAGCAAATCGGTAAATTTTGAATTAGCTGGGGTTATTTTGTTTCCCGCAATCTAATTATGCATCTTCGATTCTAAAAAAGTAATTGCTAAATATATCTTGCTAATAAATAATTACAGGGCTTGAAGTCAAACCATACTTTAAAAAACATCGATAAAACTGAAAAGATGTTTATCTTTATGGGCAGCTAAAAAATGGGAAACACAGGGCAATATTTTTCCTTTAACTAATTTACCCATTTTTGAAACTTATGCAAAATTAAGCTATTCCGAGATAACAACTGAGTGATACACAAACAAAAAAGGGTTAGTGGCTAGTTGAACTTGAAGCTGCTAAATTGATGACGTCAGTCTTGTGTTCACTCTCATGTTGGGGACAAACTGTGAAATTTGTTACGTTAATAAAATGTAGTATTTTTTTTGTTAGCCGATATCAATTATTGAAGGCATGGCATTCTTCTAGATATACAAGCTAGAAGAGTGGGCGGCGATCAGCTATTGTTGAAATTTTTGGAAACTGGGTGACAGTAGGCAAAACACACGAACGTTTTCGACAGGTTCATTATTGGAAATGCGCTGGAACAAACAAGGCTAAAACGCATCTAAAATCTACCGGTTTTACGACAAAATATATATCTTAAATTTCCTTTATGGCTTTGCTACAGGCACCAGACGAATTTGACATTCTTTCAGGCGACGAATTTGTGATTTTAGCGGGAAATGATGATGTTTCTTCACCACCATTTAAAAAACATAAACGAGTACACTGGTCTCAAGATCTTGTGGAGATAATTTACTTTGTACCTACTCAAAGCAACTCTGTATTACCTCCGTTTTCAGAATACTACGGCAGCCCAAAGTTCAGGAGAAATAAAAAACAGGAAACAGCGAAGTCATTGACGCGAAGCGCGGGGCAAATTAGCACGGTGATGGTTATGCGAGGGCTTCAGTTCATAACGAGACAACTGAACGATTTATCCGTGGGAAGCAGCTTATCCGATGATAGCTCACGGAAATGGGATGATCTGCTACAGCTTTACATGATAAGAGAAAGACTTAAGGACGAGAAAGACGACTGGGTGTAACCAAGTAATCACGGAGAAGATGGCGAGAAAGCGATTATCAACTGATTACTATGAACGCCTTCTTGAAAGGAGAGAGTGAAAACTAAGAAAATAGACCACGAATAGCGAAGATTTTAAGATAGTTTTAGAGCTGAACAAACAGACTAGTATAAGGAAGATGTTATTACGATTACGTCTAGCTTTGTTTTCGGAGAACAACCTGCTATTAAATGCGCCAACGAGTCTCAGGTTTGCACAAATAAGCTTGGCTGATGCATTATTGTGAGTAATGTACAAATGACGAAGAAACGAGTTGAGACCTACTGGGGAAATGGCAGCTCGCGTAAAGGACCTCAAGTAACTTTTTTGCGGTATCATTTTTTGGTGACATGCCCATCTAGTTTGTTATCTGTGAACGATTTTAAGGAGGAAAGTCCCTCTGTCTGACGTGCAACAGAACAACGTTGTCATAAGTAAACGCTAAACAAGAAAAATGAGACAAGAAGGGAGGTAAAAGGAATTCAGTTCAAGGAACAGACGCTGGAACTTTATGTTTTTGGTAACCACTAGCGATTACATGGACTGAATTTTGCAAACAACAAAATGAAAAATGCATCGTTTTAAGTATTATAACAGAATTCCATTGGTAAAGTAACAAACCTTGTCGAAATATAAGCAAAAATATGAAAAATAAATGAATAAAATGGAAAAAACAAAATTTTGCAAATCGTTTGAGAAAAGTATTTGTATAGCACGGAAATTTGTATTTTTTTTTTGTCGACTAGCGTTTTAAGTAGGAAACAAATTGATAGTCTCACGTGGCAGTTGTGCATTGTGTAACATTACTGATACGTTCAGGGACAGAAATCATTAATTTTTTAACATAAGCTAAGGAATAATTAAAACTTGCATTTTGAACATTGTGTTTGTTTTGACGACGGATACGGATGATCCCATCATGCGCATGCGTATCCTCTTTCTCCTCAAAAGAGAGATTACAAATTGATTTCCTGTAACCCTTTAAGTCCCAACAGTGTCCAAGATCAATCTTCTCCTTACAATTATCCATACACTGTACAGAGATAAGTTATGGGAATCAATAAAATGATCACCAAAGAGAAAATACTTTGATCTTTGAACAAATTCTCTCAACTAATTCTTTAAGGAAATGTATGGAGATCAGTTTGGAGAATTTGTATGTGGATACTGGGGCTTAAAGGGTTAAGAAATGCCACTTATGACAATCTTAACAGTTCCGCCGGCATCCCTCTTCTTTACCCTGACTGTTTGTTGCGTTTCAAAATCATTACACTATTATGTAAGAATGTATGGAGGCTGAAATTTGTGAAATTTTAAGTATAAACTTCAGGCTGAGTTTTTGAAAAGGATATAATTTGCGTTGAAAATCTGTAAATATAATACAGTTTTATACAATGATGTGAATGGTACGCGCGCTGTGATTGGTCGTTGCCCATGATCTATCTGAGTACAGATACATGGATGACGTCAGTGGAAACTTGTTTTCCTTGTTTTGTTCAACATGGCGCGAGGTTTCGAAAATGTTTGTGAGATTATTTCGGATTAAAGCAAGTGAAAGCCTCCTAAAAGGTTTAGCAGGAGCTCTTTACAAAAAAGAAAAATGAGGAAACGAAGACAAAAAGAGCTCTTGACTACTTGAGAATTCCTAAACTACAAGAAATCTTCACAACGGTTGCCATTATGAGTCATCGCTACGAGAGACTCGCTGTTTAGCAAATGTTTTCGCCATTATTCTGCTTCGAGCAAGAAAAGACGTTGAAAAACTGTTTGGAGAAACTTTACATACAAGTTAGATAAAGAAAGAAAAAGAAGAAGCAGAGACGAAAAGTAGCGTTTGGGACTTAAAAAAAAAAGTCTGAACTAGCACAAATCCTTGAACAGTCAAGAGGTACGAGGTGGGTATGTGTATCGGTCTTTTTTCTATTCTACATCATTGTAGAAAACAAACAGAATCTATGTTACTGTGGGTCTGTTCAGTAATGGATCACAGAAGACGCCAAAATGTGGTAAAAATATCAGTGACACACTCGCCCGCGGCTCGTGTGCCATTTCTTTGTTTAGCGATGCATATTTCCGGTTAGCCTTTGAATTGACTATTTTTAAAAATAATCTTAGCAATTCTGCTCGTTAATTCTTTATTTGTTTCAGAATTTGCTTGTAACTGGGTCATTTCAATTAACGATGACTGTAGAACTGACGAAGCACGTTTTGCTGCAAAAAAACTCTTAACTGTTACCTTTTTGTTAAATAGGGTTATACTTTTAGCTATTAATATAAGGCAGTTTGACATCACTACTGTCTTATGCGTTCGTACTTAGAAAAACACTCCTTCGCGGCTATGTTTTGGATATTTGTTTATTGCATCTGTGATCGGTATATAGTTATTTTTTGTTATTGTGTTAGTTTTTATGCCTGTTTAATTGATGCTCATTGTTCACGGGTATTCCGAAGTCTGCCATGTATGTCAGATCACAAAAGCAACACCTTCAACACTAGAATCAATACATCAACATGGCATACACACGAACGCTATAGCTTTTGGAAATAGAGAGGAGAAATCGTTACGCCTCGTTGTCATGGTAGCAAAAAATTCTGGATCTCAACAAATCGTGGTCCTGCAAATATCGCAGAAAAAACTAAAACTAATTAACATGCATGACTTTGTTCCTGTGCATGACTGCACTCAGAAACAAAACGGGAACCCATACTTTTCTTCCCATCGTTCGACAATACAAATGGCCATCTCTGTCAAGAAAGATTGTTAAGATCCAGAAATTTGCTTCTATGGTATTGTGACGTCACACTTCTCTCCATAGAAGGAGATAAACAAATTCCATTTAAGCCTTGCATCAGGTGTTTTTTAAAACGTTGTTAATTGGGTTCTTTTTTGTTCTTAACCTTGGGAAAATAATTCTGTTTATCGGAGATAAGAAACCACTAATGTACAGTTGACTCCCGATAACTCGAACCTTCAAGCAAATTGAAAAAAGTTCGAGTTATCGGGAGTTCGATGCAAATATACAGAAGTAAGGAAATGGGATTGGGGGGGGGGGGGGGGGGGGGCGGGGAGGAGGAATGCAAGTATCATTCGCACCTCACTTCAAGGGTAGCAAGAGATATACTGATATTTTGAAAAAGGAAATTAAGCAGCAAAGCTTGTTAAATCAGTGCAGCGCTAAACATTGTATTTGAATTAGACTCACTAAAAAAGTAAAGAAGCTTAAAGACAAAGAATACACGGTTGTTTTGCAAGAAGTTCAATGTTTTGGACTGCAGTTCAAGCTAGTTCACTGCGTTTTTTTCGACTTGTCAAGCGCTTAAAACATGTTTCGAGTTATCGAGAGTAAAATTGCAAAGAAATGATCTGAAGGGAAACAAAAATTACTCCGAGTTAGCGGGAGGGCTTAGATTCCATTTTACAGTGCAGCAGAGCTGCACCCCATTGTCCGATTACATGCCAGGAATAGAACATATGTTTTGGGAAATATCGCTCCTAAACCCAACCAAGAGCCATTATAGGACCTATTATGGCTCTTGACCCAACCCAACAAACTAGTTCAATCCATTTTTAATTTCTCTCAACAGCACGAAAGAAACCCATTAAAAAAGGAAATTTTTTGGCAGGTTTATGTTGTTGTCAAATGAAGAAACTTGATTAGCTTTCTTGCTTTGGGTATCGAAAAACCCTGGCTATTTACCACGTTAAATGTCATGGGCGGATTCTTTCTTCTTCTTGACGTAACCATGGTTATTTCCCATGGTAAATTTATCTCGGGAAAGTCTGGTCACACGCACCACGCCAACTTCCCGCCGAAAAAGGGTCATTTATAACAGTTGTGATTTTTAAAACTCGTATTTTGGAATTATATACATCAAAAGTTTTTAATGAAATGAAGAAATGATCGTCACAGTGAACGCAATTTATGCAATTGCGTAAAGAAGCCTGAAAAAAATTCAGGACTTCAACGGGGTTTTAAACCCGTGACCTCGCGATACCGGTGCGATGTTCTACCACCTGAGTTATGAAGCCACTGACGTTGGGAGCAGGTCAATTGTGGGTTCTGAATATCATTAACAAAAGTTCTTTAATTGCTTGTTAAGTTTTTTTTTATTATTTTAGCTTTTAAATGTATTTTAATTACTGTATTTTAGCTTTTTTTAAATGATTTTTTAAATCTTGCTGCGTTTTCAACTTTTAGAGTATTTTTAGTTACTGTAATTTAAGCTAGTTTATATATATACAAATATTTTTTCTTTCCAAGGCTCTCATTGCAATTGGTAGCAGCATGTTATGCTGAAGAGATAACCCTGGCTAAATAACATTTTATTATTTATTTATTTAAAAGTGCCCGTGTAACCGCATCTTGCGAAGAAAATCCAAGGGAAATCGATTTTGGTTCGAGTTATCGGAAGTCGACTATATGTAGTTAATTAACGATGACGTTCACATTTGTGATACCAGCTGGTATACCACAGTAAGGACCGGTGTGGTTGAACTTCGCTCAGGCCCGTTTCAAACGTCGTGCTACTGCCGTGTAGCACGGCAAGCTTTGCCGTGCTACACGGCAGTAGCTCGACTTGGTTTCAAACGTCGCGCTACTGCCGTGCCGAACTCAATTCATTAATTATAAATACATTAGAATACATTCAAAAGTTTCCTAAACTGTTTCTTTATTTTTGTGTTTTGTTTTCGGCAACAGCCGTTCTATTCGACTGAATTAAATTCGACGTCTGAAACCAAGTCGTGCTAGTGTCGTGCTACAGTCGAGCCAGCTTAGCACGGCAGTAGCACGACGTTTGAAACAGGCCTCAGCTTTTACATTTACGCAAGACACTATTTCATTTACGTTGTTAAAATCTACGTAAGAACACACGAAAAAATTAGGCGACATTGTCATGAAAAAAAACAAAAACTGATTGTTATCAAAAATAATCACAGTATCATAAAGAGGGTTTCTTTCTAGCAAGGTTTTAAACACGTACAAAGTTGTTCGCGCCTGATACTTCGGGTAGTTGGATGTCTAACAGCTTCGTAACTGCCAGATGAAAACAAAAGCCTTCTTAGCAAAGAAAAGTTCGAAAATTATAAGAAATATATTTTTAAGTGCCCTCTACTTGGTCAAAAAAGCATTATTAAAGATTGATTTAACACCTTAGGCTATTTTTTAATATCTCCCACAGTTTGAGGTGTTGGCCATGGTTGACTAAAAAAAAAAACAGAAAACACGAATTTAATAACGCTTGCCTACTTTAACTAACCATAAAGGGAAGTAACAAATGGACCTCAAATTTGTTTACAACTCCTCGGTTATTTTGGGTAATGGATGCATATTTAGAGGGTTATATACGGACACTCCCTGCAGTGTTTGCTAAGTTGACCATTGATGAAAGAGTTACAGGTGATTTAAACTTTATTGTCTTCCGATCAGCGGTGTGATTCACGAGATTTTTAAACGGCGAAAACCAATAACGCGTGACTTCTTTGGCAAAAGGAAGGCAGGCGAGGCTGTAAATACCCAAAAAAACATAATCATAACCAGAATAATTCATAACATTTAGAGAGAATTCAATTGCTTGTCTCAGGCTTTCTTTCTCAAGGCATGTTCAAGTTCATCACCATCAGTCTAAAGCTGACACATTTTTCACGTTGCCGAACCAAAGGTTAAGGTGAGTTCACGTTTTAGCAGCCAGTTAGCTTGATAGACTTAATTGTTTTTTCCCAATAAAAGGCCATAATTAGCGGCTAGCTGGGCTTGAGACTGAAGTTTCTATTCCGATTGCCATTCTGTCTGGTGGACATTACATCGCCAAAACCTAGCCTCCGGTCAACGATGGAAACAGAGTCTCAAACAGTTTGTACAAGCGATAAAATACAGCTCAGCCAGAATAAAAAGGTGCACTGGGCCCTGAACCTAGAGGAAATTTCGTATTTTACTCCACACGCCGAAAGCAAGAATACCCAGTCATTAATGAAGAAACTGAAGATAAAGGCCCGCATTTTAAAGAACAATACACTTACGTTTTGCGACTGCGAACTCGTACATAAACTACAAGAAAGATTTGCTCGCATCGTGGAGAGGTTTTCTGGATTTAACTCCGATAATGAAATACATGAAATACATGCAGAAGATGTCGACTTTAACAAGTACTGGGATGAACTATTCGAACTTTACGGGCCATGTAAACCTGCTTTTGAGGTGGAAATTGATGAGAAAATTTTCAGACTACCGGAAAGCATCCAGGAATAGATGTGATACTCCTCGTAATTAACATTCGGAAAGAGCGTACTTCATTTTTGTCAGAGCAATATATGATGTGTAAATATTTCACCTTTGTAAGAAAAAAATTAATACTTTATCGTCTTGATGGCAGGCATAAAAGAAGAATTAATCTCAAAATGCTTGAGATATTTCCGAATAAATAGAAACTTTATTTGTACGCTTTTGGTATTTGTTCTATGTACTCAAGACACTAATCCGGGAGGAAAAGTTTATCCAAATTTTACCTCTGTTTCTGAAGGAGAATTAGTAAGTTGAGACGTCTATGGCCTTTGTTGGATAAAACTGTTCCTCAGAAAGCGAACGTCTCGTACAAAAAGTTAATAATCGGATTTGGCAAATAAAAAACACGCGGGCGTATTACTCTAAAATAAAAAAAGAGAAACATTTTACTTTAAGTTTCCTGAAATTCACACCAAAAAAAGCGGCTAATTTTAGTTCCCAACAGGTGAAGTTGAATATTAATTGCCTACTGTGACCATCAGAGTTTGTTGTTTTGTTCACACATCCGAGTATGAACTAAGTACAGAAACATGAATTTCACAATGGAGTGTTTTCACTCACGTGGCCAGCATCTATGCAAATTTATTAAAACAAAAGAAAGCATTTGCGTAAGAAAAGAGTACAACTCCCAGAGGATTGGTTTGGGACACCAGCATGGCTGCCGTTTCATTGTTTTGGGACACCAATATGGCCGCCGTGACGTCATGTGAAAACACTCTATACATTATATAATAAACATTTACTTTAAAAAAGCGGAAGCTTTCAGTGAAATTTTAATCCCCGCAGCGAAACGAAAGCGTGTTAAAATATATTTGGCAAAAAAGGAAAAAAGAACCAATCCAAAACACTTCCGGTTCCGATACTTTTAAGTTCAAAGGATTTTACTTAGTAATAATTTATGAGCTCAAATTCATTACCTTTAAACTGGCTTCTCTATACTTCGCTTCAGACTCAAAGAGCTATTGTTTGCAATTAACAACACTCGAAAACTTTATTCCCGCGCAAACCGTTTTAAACTTTCTCCTAAACTGGAAGAGCACAGCACACAATAAGTGAGCTTCATATATAAAGGTACCTAAGATCACCGCCATTCTTGTTCCCAAATAGATACATCTGTCACATCACCTTTGGCAGACAGCCGGAGACTACATGTGACACATTGGCGAATTGAACAAGGTAGTAAACTAACAGCTTCATACTTTATCCAAAACAACGACAAAAGCCACACGCACAACAGCCAGAGACACCAGATACAAGGTAAGTGAACTTTAATTCCTTTCAAAGGACCGTAATTAGAACACAAACAATGTATTCTCTTAAATTTAAAACAAAATACATAAATAATATAACGAATATCAGAATAAACAAGATAATCCACCATTGTCACTTTGAGCGGTGAATATGTCTTAAAAAATATTCCACAGAATTTTAACCGATTTGATGATATTTGATGACGGACGGAAGAGAACCCGAGAACAAATCTACGTGATCTGTGCTCAAAATAGCTCAGATAGCTACCGTACAATTCCGGTTACCCCCCCCCCCCCCCAACTGGTTCGTTATAGGCCCACCTATTTAAAAACAAAAAAATTCATCCGGTTATAAGCCCCCCCCCCCCCCCCCCGAATAATAGCCCCCTTCTAGTTTTCCTTGTTTTCTAAGTACTCTCTCAGAACCCTGTACTACAGCGAAGATGAACTCTGAGCTTCCGGTTTGTAGCATTCCAGTTACGTTCACGTTGGCTTAACTTTTAATTTTGTTCCTTAAATTGAAATGCATTCGATTTATAATGAGGCTTGAAAACTCATTTACTTATTTCCATCAACACTGCTGTGGCTCATTTCGAAACTTTTTCATTCCGCTTATAAGCTCCCCCCGGATATAATCCCCCCCGTTCATAAGCTCACCCAAACACCCCCCAGGGGCCCGTTTCTCGAAAGTCCCGATAATTAACGGCCTCGTAAAGCTGTTGTTGTTTACATACAAGATAGAGGTTTCAATAGTTTGGCATCTAACATGATAAAACTATCAGTTAATGAAACAAAATGGGGTAGTTTTCTAGCCAGGACCCGCGCTCTTATTCTTTATATTTCGATTTGAATATTTGATTTCGGGCCCGAAAGGTTACAGGGTCTTTCGAGAAACGGGCCCAAGGGCTTACAACCGGAATTTTACGGCATGTCAGTATTGCAATAGTTGATCACGTGATTAACTTTCTGTGAACACGAAAACAATTCGCTTTAGTGGAAAAATTCTGTTCCCAGGAACTGAAAGAGCGCATTCAAATTAGGTAACCTGTAAATTTTCAGAAACACTTGTGAAGGCAAAACCACAACGACAAACCAGTGAGGGTCAGCAGGATCTTTTAGTAGCTAGACACAATGGATCAGGAAAATCTTCAATCCAAATGTAAAAATTAAAACAGTAAACTGATCCTTACGACAGGAAATGAAAATTTGCAGCTGTACTTCTCAAAAGAAGCGATTGCATTGATCAACAAAAATGAAAAGGATTTGTTTAAGGAAAAAAAAATCTCTTATGAAAAGTAGCAAATTTGAGCCCCGTAATGCGTGAGGGAAGGATTCAACAACAGTTCGAAAATTCCGAAATTTCCAGTTGCAGTATTTTTATGGAATACCACTCAACCGTGACTGGGTGGCAACAGTTGTTTTTCCCATACATGTCTTTATATTTTTAGGCGGCTTTTGAGATATACGGCTGGAAATTCATAGGTTACCTATAATTTTCCTGTATCTCCACATCACATATGGGAGATTGTATAGTAAACAATTTACTCGCTCTTGCAATTCCTGCTAAAATGATTTTTCCAAAAATAATTGTTTCCGTGTATACAGAAAGTTGATAATGTGACCAAGTATTACAAAAGGCCTATTGCAGTCAATGGGCGACAGTGGCGGCCGTGTTTTTAGTCATTTCATAATTCTTATAATTCATCTCACGTATTATTTGTTATAATTTGATTCGACTCAAAACCTTATTTTTTCCTCGTTTATTAAAAAGGTACTTCCGGTAACTCGAACCCTCTATATCTCGAACCTCCCGCTAACTCGAAGCAATTTTCATTTCCCATCAGATCGTTTTTTTATAAAATGTTACCCTCGATAACTCGAACTCCCGACAACTCGAACTTTCCCTTGAAGGTTCGAATTATCGGGAGTCGACTGAAGTTGGAAATTTAAAGAAAATTTATGTTAACCAACAGAAGGTGCGTTTGTCTAACTAACATTCACTTTCATTTAATGATTACTTTGAAATAACTGTTAAGATCCAGCGTAGCTCCTGTGTGAAGAACGTGCAAAAAGGAAAAGCCTAAGATTCTTCTAATGAACAAGAAGGAGACAAGAAGCCTATTTTTGTAGAATCTTTATTATGGACAAAGAGTGGAGAATGTGCATACTAATCAAGGGTTAAGAAAGACTACGCGTGAGTGTCGAGTCACGAGGTTAATGGAAAAGTTTCATACAATGTGGAAAACAGGCGTCCTTAGATGCTCTGGCTAGCTCACATCAAGAGTCTCTGGCTCACATTCACTCCAAATGATATATATCGAACAATACATGGTTTGAAAACTCCAGCCGACTATTCAGCTGACCATATACAAGCACTCGCGATATAGCAGACGTGAACTCGGGACTTCCAGCTTGTGAGGCAGAGCGACCGGGACTCGGGCTCTGGGACTGGGCCGGATGGAGAGTCCAATACTCTGACTACTCGGAAACGCTGTCTTCGTTGGTAAATATGAATTGCGACTGGCCAGTTCGTTTAAAGATGACTAAAGTAAGATGACATTAAATCATTCAAGAAAGAAATTTATGATAATTTATCGTTCCAACATCTCTCATTTTATTACTCGTAGACCTTCCTTCGTAAAGACCTTAATAATTCTGTAGTTTACACGTGGACAGATGAACTGCACGTTAACGGATACGCCAAGTTCACGTTTCTAGGACTAACTATTTTTTTGTTTATAAAGAAATAACATTATTCCTTCCAGCGGAGTTGAAAGTTTTATAGTTTGCTTCAAGCTTACCATTATTCATTTTACTTCCGACAAGAAGCTGCAAGCAAACAGCACTAAAATTGGTGGACAAACCCTAAGAGCTGTTGATCAAGTTGTCTTGGCAAAGTGAATCAAAGTCTTCAGTCCAAAGCATACGCAGGAAACATTTTAAAGTGCAAAAAAACAATGAAGAGTGCAGAGGTGCTGTCAAACGGAAAAGTAAACAAAAAGGTTCACTGGGCCTTGAACCTGGAAGAAATTTTTTACTTCACTCCAGAAACCGAAAGCAAGGCCGCTCAATCGATGTTGAAGAAATTATCAAAACCAGCTCGCAAGGCCTGTTTGGAAATTTTTGAGCATAACTTTGTACGCAGGTTACAGGAAGGATTTTCTCAAATCTCGAAACCTTTTTCCGGCCACCGTGATGAGTTAAAGTTTAAGGATTTGAACAAGACTTGGGATGGACTTTTTGAGCTAAGCGGCGGAAAGTATAACCCTCTCCCATGAACAGTTTTATTTGAAACCAGCTTTGTGCAACAGGGTGCAGTGCGAGTATGTTTAAGGAATTGTTTATTAAACGAATTGTGACAAAACAACCGAAAGAGAAACAGTATCATAATCAACCAAACATAGTTCCTTCAGAATCCAACGAGTGGGTGTGTAAAACCTTGTTGTTTGACCTTAGTAGGTTAGAAGTTCAATGTTTTAACTTCAAAATTTACCTCGCGAAATAAAACTGACATTCAAGTAAATTTAAGTGTTTCCATATTTGCGACTCACTAGACAAAACACATTACGATCGCGGCGCTTTGATTTAACTCAGCCGCGGAGAGAAAATATATACATCTTGCCTGGAGGTATTGGGGCGAATTCTATAATTGTGAACGAATATTCAAATCATTTGATTAGTGTCTTGCTGTGAGAAACATTTTTCAAAACGTCGCCACATAAGGCCACATTCTAAGATTGAAAGTGAAGTGATTTGATTTATTTGCATTTTCTTGAGACAGGTGCTTGGTGAAATAGATTTTACGAACAGATTGAAACTGAGATAACAAATAAAATTTAAAAACAAATTTAAAAAAACAGTCGCACGGTTTAGTACTTTTAGAACGTTTTTGTTGCTTTTTTAGCTTAAATTGGCCACACAAATGAAGAACGAGAGCCAGTAACCTATAGCAGAAGCCGTTTAGAATAGAATTAATTAATGACTGGCTGTGAAAAAAGACAGCAAAAAGAGTCATAGAACTCGTTTTCGAAGGAAACATATGTCATCTCTTTTGCAACAATCGCTACAGGATTTTGATTGCGCTAGTTTTTTAACAGCGCCCAGAAGGGGGCAATTTTACCGTAAATCAGTGCTAAAAGGGTATGGGTATGTTTTGCTACGGTAAGTACGACGATTTTTTCTAAAATGCAAAATACAACTGAGACGGCCGTTTAGGTTTAAAACAATATTTCAATTAAAAACCTCAAAAGTTAGTGCCTTGTGTATTGAACAGGGTTTTAACAAGCTCCTAAAATCAGCTTGCCTTGTAAGGGTTTTACACCACCAGCTAAAAGTGCCTATATATGGAGTCATTTGTACGTACTAAGTGATTTTTTCATTTACAATTACTTTTTCTTTAAACAAATACCCCTAGTTCCTCTAACGTTGGGTTGGCCCCGTCTCCCCACCAAGGAGCCTTCTAGCAAAGGTAATTAAAATATTAACGAGTAGGAGTCACAATAATTCCATCACACTTTGTTACTAGACGTTTTGAGCACGTAACGCAGGTATATCACTAAAAACGTCTTTGGTTAAGTCATTGGTTTACCACCCCGCAAAGCTTCTTTCTTCTGGCCCAAACATTTTAGGAGATTCCACTAAAATGCCTTACGTATCCCTACTGGGCAAATGGGGCTACAAATTTACTACTGTACCAACTTTATTTTATCATGCAACCACCGAGGGATTCTTCCGACCCAAATATAAAATCAGAAGGCCTCCCATCGGTCGTTTCCTTGGTTGCTGTACGTTGATACTGTCTTGTTGATCATAGATTATGACTGGTTGTTCTCGCTGTTCTAATCTTTTATTAGTTCAGTTCCAGCTACACATACATGTAGAGAAAGCGTTCTTTCGGTTAGGATAAAACTGACGATTACTCTCTAAGGCGGTTTCTACCAGGCGAAGATAAAAATATAATCATAGCTTTGTGGCAAGACTGAATCCATTATTTATACATAATTATATATTATATTTTATTATATAAACACCAATGAAATACCAGGTGAGCTTTCGCGCGAAAACTTGATATCTTCATGTGAAAATATCACCTTAGTTTGCTATGGCTACATAATAAATCGCGCCTTTCACACCAGAAAACTATTAAAGTGAAATGGTTTGGTATTTCATTGGTGTTTATATATCGTTATCGTTGTTATCGTTATATATCGTGTTGAAAAAATATTTCACTTGTTCGCTGCGCTCACTCGTGAAATATTTTTCAACACTCGAAGAGAAATTTCGTATCTCCGCGCGGCCATGTATTATCCTCTATAACTTTATGAAATCAAAACGTAGCAACCACGAAACATTTTTTCCTAAATAAAAGAAAGTCTTTTTCTTGACGGAATTTTGTAATGCAGCAACATTAAATATTTGAATTAAGCTGTCACTGCTGTTAAGTTTTTAAAGACCAATATTGTTACATTACCATTGCTACCCATCATTAGCCATCTTCCTAATTCTTAATTAATTAATATGTCGAATGTTGTTTTTCGAAATAATTATAATAGTAATAAGAAAAAACGGCCACTGGCTGTTTCGTTTCCTAAGTCAGTTTGGTTCACTTTTCAAAGTATGGCAAAACCTCAATACCAGTCCTTCAAATAGATTTTCGTTAACATCTTCAAAAACAGCACACAATTTTTGTGTATGGTATGACAATGAAAACTGTAATGCATGAAAATAGAATTAAGCCGACATGTCACAGTTAGTCTGATGTCTTGACGGACAAAGTGCGATGGAAAATGGCAGCTTCCTATTACAAAAAGTGCGATGATTATCAAAAGTTGTTTGCTTAGTTTATTACAATGTGCGATAGACTGTTTTTTACAAATTGCGATAGCTTTTTTATTACAAAGAGCGGTACAGTTTATTACAAATTGCTAAAGGGTGAAAGTAGAATCGTGGGTAATAATGTAAAACAAGTCGCTGGGGAGGGAGGCAACATGTGTAATTATATGTCGAAAGGACAGGGTGATCTAACGGTGCGTTTCTTTACTAAAATCCAAATTCGGATTTTGATCCGAAAACGGATATTTCGTTTCTTCACTAAAATCGAAAAAGGGATTATTGATCGGAATGATCCACAACGGAGGTAGATTCGTTGGATTATATCCAAAACCGGATACTTTGGATACATAATCCGAAGCGTTTCTTTACTACAGATCCGAAAATAGTGAATACAGCCAGCGGTAACTCGAAACAATTTTAATACATACAGCAGCTGTTTGACAACACTGCTCATCTTTACGCCCTTTTTGAACTCGAGGCATGGATTATCCGTTTTATCAGGATAGTAAAACCGCAATACAAACAGGACCTGCATTATTCTAGTTAACAACAGCAAATAGAGACAAAACTGCTATACAACTTCGCCGGCGCGTCTTGAAACATTCTACTTTTCCAGATAGTTAAATATCTTATTTCAAGACTCATCTTCAAGCAGTATCCTTGAGCTAACCGTCCAGGATACAATGAAAGATCTGCAAATTTGCAACATTATCAGCAGGATACTGTCGATATTGTGGGCCATTTCTATGGAAATGAATGAAAAAGACTCCTGTTTTTGGATACATCGTTTCTTTTCTTTTCTTAACGAAAAGTCCCAATTATCGGGATTTTTGATCCGATCTCGGATTTTAGTAAAGAAACGCACCCTAAGTTTCGCTGTTAATCATTACCTAACCATGATCTAACTAGTAAACCATTACCGAGTGGAACTGAACGGAGTCTAACTATCACAGAAGCATCGAATAACACATAGTAAATAGAGTTTAGTCAGACTCCTTTGATACATGTTTTTAAGGTCTTAAAGGTGCGCAACGCTTAATAGCATTCCTATTATTTTGATCTTACTGACCAATAAAACCGTCGCATTAAGTTTCCGTCACAATTTGTGAACATTAACAAAGGACTGTGCTCCATCAGGGAGCTTCCAACACATTGTCGACCTTCACAACTAGTCTGCTCTACTATGAATAACATCATGGGAAATACGCCGTTTAGAGGCATATAACCGTAAAACCAATACGGGGGATCTACAGATGAGCAGGGAAAAGGCCTTTTGCAATACTTGATCACGTGATCAACTTTCTGTAAACACGAAAACAGTTCGGTTTTGGAAATTTTTGTTAGCGGGAACTGAAAGAGCATATTAAAATTAAGTAACCCGTACATCTGAAAAGTAACGATTGCAACGGCCGCCGAAAATTAGAAATTTGTATAAGAAAAACCACTCTTACCACCCAGTGACGGTCGAGTGTATTTCCATACAAATCCTTGTAAATTCTGACATTTTTTTAACTGTCGTAAAATATTCCTTAAGCATTACGGGGCTTAAATTTTCTCTTTCCTAAATGCGTAAGGTAACGATTTTACAACAACTTAAAAAAGACTAAACTCTGAAGGCCCAGAAGGAGAATACTTGACATATTTTTCTACGCAGTGAATTGACCCTCTGGCTAGGTTTTTGATATTCTATAATTATGTCCGTTTGTGGTTAATTATTATGTTGTTTCCCCGTATAATTGCTGAGGTTCGCTTCAATCTGGTATCACAAAGTTTGCTTCTTGCTGATAAGAGAACGACGTGAAACATCGAAGAAGGTGGGTGATAAGAAGTGACAAAAGCAGGAAATAAACAAATTATATTTTTGTCCATGCACTGGGTATTTTATGCTGTTCCCTTCAAATCAATGGAAAATAATCACCTGAAATAATTCTCTCCATTCTGTAAAAGGCACAAAATATACAAATTCATTCAGTGACCAAAAACATTCACTCATTTAGCTAAATGAAGAATAGCTCAAAATTGATAGCAATTTTTTTGACGACAAAAGAAGATCGCTAGAAGAAAAAACAATCTTACTCATTTAACCCTATTTAATATCGTGTACGGCTTGAGGTGTGAGATCACCAAAGGAAAGAATAATCGAATTAGTCTTTCATATCACTATGCAAATTACTTCCCAATCTATCCTGACTAGAAAACAGTAAATCAACACCCAGATTAACTCTGATGCATGCACGTGTAAATTCTTTGGTGATCGGTTAGTATTTGTGACGATTGCTCTACAATGTTTAAGGCGGTAAACTTTTAAATCAAGCAGACCATTGCCGTATTAATACTTTTAAATTTAAATGCTAAAAGAAGCCAATCGCGGTGAATAAAACAAGTTGGTGGATCTGCGTCTTTCTTGTCTTCCAGTACTTGTGATCAGCGGGGGGATTTTCGAGATTTTTAAACAACGAAAACCAGCTACGCGTGACTTTTGAACAAGTTAGCAAGGTAAAATGAGCCGAAATTTTAACACAGGCAGAGAAAATTCATTGACACCGATTATTGCTCTTTTCCTTTTTCTTCGGGCAACAATTTCCTCAGCAGTCTCAGGGAAGCAGACAAACTTTAGCACGTTGCCGGACCTAAGTTCAAGGTTAGTTCACGTTTTCACAGTCAGTTTCTACGATAGATTTAATTTCTCTTTTTCACACTAAATGGCATATAATTGTCGGCTAGTTGAACTTAAATACACTAGTTTGCCATGCTTTCTGGTCGATTCACATCGCCTCTAACTAGTCTAACCAACGATGGAAACAGGGTCTAAAACAGTTTGTTCGAGCGATAAAATACATCTCAGCGAGAATAAAAGGGTGCAGTGGGCCTTGAACCTGGAAGAAGTTTTATATTTCACTCCAGACGACGAAAGCAAGAATGTCCAGACACTGATGAAGAAACAGAAGATAAAAGCCCGTATTTTAAAGAACATCTTTCCTACGTTTTGCGACCGCGGCGACATTGTACGTAAGCTACATGGCCGAATTACCCGCATTGTGGAAAGAATTGCAGCCGGACACTGTGACTATGAGATGGATGCGGAAGATGCCAGTACCTTTACCGAGTACTGGGATGATCTTTTCGAATTTTACAGGCCATGTAAACCTGATTTTGAGAAGGCAATTGCTGGAAAAAATTGAATGCTGAGTATCCAGGAATAGTTACGATACGACTTCTTTAATTTGCCCTCACCATTTCAGTTTTGTCAGTGAAATCTATAATACAGTGTTAACATTTTACCTAAGAATGAACATCATTTACCTCCAAATGTTGAAAAAAGGTTAAAAACAAGAAAAATAAATAGAACTGTTATTTGCACAAATGCATATTGTTATATGTACTCAAGACAGCCATCCCGAACCAATTTTAATCTTTCTAACCAAAACATCTGCGAAATTCATCTCTTTGCCGAGACGTGGTCTATAGCTGTTAATGGATAAACCAGTTATATTTATATTTATGGGAAAGGCTTACTTCTATAAGTTAGTTATCAGAGCTGGCCAAAAGAAAAAAGGAAAAAAAGCCAAAACCGTTTTAATATTAAAGCAACATCTAAGCAATACCAACTCACATATAAATAAGCGGCTAAAGCAGGTGTGGTTGAAAATTTTTTCACTAAACAATGATGAGTTTTTAATTGTCCACAATGATCATGGGATTGGAGGTTGTTGATTAGCCCAAACATCAATAAAAAAAAATGGATATAAATAAATTGCACAATTCTAGGCCCCGCTCAAACGCCGCTCCACTCATGTGCCGAACCTAACTGATGAATTAAGTACGGCAAAAGAGCGGTGCGGCAAAAACGCCAAACTCGACAGAGTCTGACGCATTATACGACATTGGAGCGGCAGGTGTTTCATACGGCGCTCCTTACATTAAATTTATATTTTTTTCCCACAGTCCTGCTCGTTTTTACGTAGTTGCGATGCGCAAAACACGAAATTGAGGAAAATGGAGGGTAAAGAAGAATACAACATATACTTGTTTACGATGCCAGGAATAATTTTGCATGCCTTGTTCTGTCTAGATCTTCGAGTATGACGAAACTTTCAAGGGCTGGAAAGCGGACAGTTCAGTCGCGCATTGTGGGCCATGTTTCCGAGAAGTTATGGAAGAGCACCAAATGGTCGAGAGAAAAAATTCAAAGGAATCCGGTAAAAAGAGATCTACAGAAGCAAGACGACCCAGACCTTTCTCTTTCTCCGTACATGAAAGCAAATTTTCTGAAAATAAGAACAATATACAATACAGTGCTAAACTGTTGAAATCGCGGTACCGGCCATCGTCCACTCTCTACCCAAGCAGTACGCAAGAAGTACCGGCCGAGAAACTGGACTCCTTTCGACTCGAGTGACGAACGCGGATCCGTATATGATTACCTCTAGTTATATTTTACTGTTGTATTTCTAATTTTAATTTAAGATAATATATTACGTTTTGGAGGCAGCAAAACTCCAGATTACTAACATCGTTTGCTAGTTTTCGGGCTGTAATATAACTGTTTCGTAATGGATCTAAAAGAAATCAAAAGCAATATGAACAACACAGGATACCAGAGTAATTCCAAAGCCCTGAGATCTTTGCGGGTGACAGTTAAGCCTTCTCTATATGGTATCTCTCACCACCGTAAAGTCAGATGAGAGTTTACAAACTATTCTTTTACCTTCTATATTCTATGATTGGACCGATGAGAAATCCAATATTAACCATAAGGGACCAGAAACATTGATTCAGGATTAGAAAATGTTTTAATGTGAAGCTGTAAAATTACGACATAAACAGTTACGATTATGATTCTAATTTTGAAAGGAAAATCAATAGCAAATGACTAAATGAAAACAAAATACGATCAAAATGCTTTACGTTCACTCACATCTGTCCAAGCTTTGTAAACTTTTCGGCATCCAAATACAGAACATCAAACAGAACATCAAAAGGCACATTACGTCAAAATTCTACCCGAAAACATCAAAATCATTTCTAAAGGTTAATATGCGGTCTTTGGCAATCATATCAAATGTCACATATCAGTCAACAATGCAATGATACTAAGGTGACGTTATTTCCTAAAAAAAATGATGCTGCAAAACGCTTCCTTTATGTTTTTTTTTTTTTAAGAAACAAAACAAACAAAACGACTACGAAAAAAGAAATGCCTCACCCGGAAGGGGTCGAATCCGAGACCTTCGACGCGTAAGGGCAACGTATTATCCATTGCGCCACGCAAACATTGCTAAGATCGTATGTCAAATTAATTGTACTTAACATTTTTGTGCCCACGAGATAAATCATTCAAGATGGCGCCGAAAAGGCAGACGTACGACGAAATGAGTGCCCCAAATGTCACCATTGAGTACCACAGGAATGCCAAGATTATGTTCACTGAAGTATTCTTTTGTGTGGCCTACCTTATCATCTAACAGGGTTCCGCACGGTCAAAATCCAGCTGCAGTCCCTGCCACTTCACTTTATTCAAAGTTAACGTCTTGCTGAAGAACTACATTGCATGGCTCTCTATGGTCTTCCGCTTGGACGAATATGCACTACTTTTTCCACGACGGATATCTGAGTTGTCCACATCGTCTCAGTACTCCAGCCGTATCTCGGACCAGTTGGATCATCTAAGATGGTTGCAAAAATAAAACCTGCTTACGTTTAATGAAACAAAAAACTCCCATTTGGCCCTGTTACACTAGACAATCTTCCCTCAGGGAAACTTGCCCTGCAATTTTGCTCAGAAAATGGTTCAAGAATTGTAACGAGACATAATCAGCTCAGAATGACTCACTTGCTGAGTGACCATCTTCCACCAGACGAGGAAAGAAGCCTTTTTTAAGAATTCTATTGGTGTTACATTTGAAATCCAACTTTTACTTTACTTCTTACTAACCTTTTTTCACATTTTAATTTACCAACGCATGATTTTTCGAATTGTGGCAAAAGTAGTTATACATGTATACCTGTTCCGACACGGTCCCACTTAACATATCTTTTCCACATCTGAAAATTAGCTTTCGTTTTCCGTTGGTCATAAAACGAAGACATCGGTGTTTAATGCGTCTTTCCCCTTATTGAAAATAAATTTAGTTTTAAAAGTTTAACCTCAAAGCTATCACTTGGTGTTGGCCCAAAAGAAAATTCCTAAATAAAAATAACAAATGCCGCCATACAGTGTTAGGTCTTCTTTCGGGGTCAAATAAAGTTGAGCCACGCCCAGATTGGTCTCCTTCAGGGGTTTAATTCTAATTTTCCGACAATCATCCCTGTCATTTTTATGGAGAGTAACTCCCCCCACCCTCCCGCTCGGGGGTGTGTTATTCCCCAACGTAGTTCCCAGTAAATAAGTAAATAACTATTCCAGTATATCATACCAGTAAATAGCAATTGACTAAGCTTGTTCGGTCATGATAGCTGGATATGGTCAAAGTTCTTTTTATTCGCTTTTAACCCTTTAAGCCCTATAATTTTTCAATAGGAATAGTAGGGAGAATTTGTGGAAATTTCTATTACTGAGAGTCATCCTTCCTGATCATGACTTCGATTCTCATGACCACTCTGTTTTCTAAAGCATTGATATTATAAGGAGAAATTTCTTGCTGATCACTCTTAGAGCTTAAAGGGTTAATGACCTCGACGCCTACTAGATTTTATTTTATGGCCAAAAAGAGAACTTGCTCTTGCGGGACTAGCGCGGCAAATTCGAGCAGGTAAGATGAGCTCGTCATGCCTGTTCGGGTAGCCAATCAGAACACAGGATTCGCTTTATCTTGTCCGCTCGAGGATTAGGCCACATTTTTTATGGCGGGCCTGAATGTTAGATAAGCTAAGACATTTTTCTTCTAATTCCAATTTGAAACAAAAATAAAATTGATGAAAACATAAAACTGTTAGTAACAAATTTGGCAAAATCTGTATGTTTGTTCAGCAGTTTTGAAGAAGTTTCCGACGGTTGGGTGAAGAAACGCTAGACTGTAAATTCAGCAAATTTGAGCAATGTAGAAATGTCTTAATGTTGAAAAAATTCTTCTCATTAGTAGCAAAGGAAATTTAAGGGTTGTAGAATAAGCACGCTGATACGCAAAGGTTTTAAGGTTTAAAACAGAAAACAAAATAGCACATATATTTATTCGTGTACTCCTGCGAGACTTCCCGCCTGAAGTATAGTCAAACCTCACGTAACCGACCACCCAAAAGGTTTAGTGGTTGCTGACGAGAATCGATCCACAGGGGGTCTCATTCTAGAAGAGGTCCAAACAATCTACATTTTGGAAGAGAATTTATTTCATGCAATCTCTGAGTTAAGATATGTGTAGTTTTATGTTGTCATTAAAAGCACATTGTTTTCTCTTGGTGGTGTAGTACATACAACGAACACTGAGATCATGCTTTAAGTGGTCGCTTACAAGAGGATAAAAACAATGGAAAGTCGCAGCGTGCAAAGAAAGTAGTGTCCGATAGCCCAGGACTAGTGCATTTTGCTATCGGGCTAGTGAATACTGTTCTTTACTTGCCCGACCGGCAAGTGAAATTTTTTTTGAGGAATTCAAATTACAGAAGAACTGTGTAATCAATCCTGCTTATCAAAAGGTCTTTGGGGCTAGTTGAAATGAATTTTGGGCTACTAAATGCTACCCACAGCTTGCCCGAATGGCAAGCTGTAAAACTGGCTTCCTTTGCACCCTGAGTCGTCACCCAAAAAAGTGAACGCGGTCGTTAACGAGAGGTGGTCGCAAGTGGAGGTTCGACAGCACTAATTTCTGAACTGAAAAGGAACAATCAGTTTGTCCTTCGATGACAAAAGATATCTTTATTCAAGGTCGTATTTAAATAACATAACTGTCATAGCAAATTATTAACGAATTCTGCTCTTAATTAACTGCAATTTAAAGGTTCCCTAGACATTGACTTGAAAAGGTTTAAAATTCAACTGATTAACAAGGTTACATTTTCAATCATTACTAAACACTCTGCTTCTTTTTGTTTTCTTCAAACAGCAAAGTACCACAAACACTTAAAGAATGGCACTCACAACCGCTATACAGGTATGAAAAACAAATTAAAGGCAAATGCGCGATATAGTAAAAATCACTGGTCGTAAAATAGTTTGTCATTTACATTCAATATATTATCATTTTAGTCTCGTTGGTCGGACAAAAAAGTATAGATTTTGTTCGTTATAAATACAACGGTGCTTACTCAAGACTTTAAAAATATTTAGGTATGAAAAGGCAAGGACTTTTTTAAGCGAAAAACACATTCAGAAATCTGCGTATAAATTTACTTAAAATTTACGAGAAACGGCAGCGTATAATTTATAAAACTCTACGAACCTTGCCATGTTCTTTTCACTTATATCAGTAAACATCAAACCCGTCTTAAGCTGACCTGAAATGTTTACATTGATAAATTATTCATTCAATAAAACCAGGGTAAAGTCCAGCATTTACAGATGTTTAAAGATTTCCATTCCGCAAATTAATTTGACTTTATTTCCTTTACCCTTTCGTGTGTCTTCAGTTCCTCTATTTAATTCTTTTTCCGCCAAGTGTTTCCTTGCAATTCTTGCGGGTATTTTCTTCCTCAATAAAGCTGTCCACCCACGCCTTTAATGGCGACAACAGTTGTAAAGTAAACGTGACTGTGTTTGCTCCTGTTTTACGCCAGAAATCGTTTAACGCTGCTCAGCCTGTCGGTCCACGTGTTCGCCGATCGACGCATCACACCCACTCCTCTTCTTGTTCTTCTAGAAGGTCCCTCATTCGTTTCTGATAGTGTCTTAGAAGCTCTTTCCAGCGACTATTGCTCTCTTGATCAAAAATTTCCAAGTTTTCGCTTCGGCTCTTGAACCGATCAAGCTGCTGCGTTATAATATTCACGCCGGTGCGGATTAAAGAGGAATTGGCGTCGTTGATGCCTCTTGCGAGTGACTGAGTCGCTTTGAGCGGTCGTCTCTTGGATTTGTAAAGCGTTTTCAAGCTTTTAGAACGCATTAGTTTTACTCGACGATCAAAAAGTCCATCGGTGCTTAAGGTGGAACAATCGGGAGGGAAATAGATCACTTCTTCTAGCTCATTTGACCAATGAACCTGTTTTCGGCGTCTTAACGATATACTTCCTTTTCTTTCGACGTGAGAAAGTCGCGAAGGCCGCCCTGGAAGCGAAAGGGATCTTCTTGCCATATATACCAGCAATTAAAGGCGATCTTTGGTTCGTTTAACTTGTATTTTCGGTGTCTTGATCTGGGTGGTTTCGTCGCTGTGGAATCACAAAGGCTAATCACGAAAGCAGGCTCTTTTATAGCATGCAGAGGCTAATTTATTCGCGTTTGTCTTATCATCAATTTAACTGCCCACGGTCGCTAAAAATAGACGTTTTTACTTCCGCTGCATGAAATCCTATAACATCAAAATTCAAATTCTCATTTCTTGTCCCCATACGTTTCCTATGGAAGTGGTGGGCAGAATTTGTTGAAGTATCAGTTAGATTTATCTTTTGTGCTCCATGGGTCCTTTAATCTCGACATCACCAGTGTCATACAAAATATGAAATGCTGCCCTCATTATGAGACTTGGAAGCACAACAATAAAAGACGTTTAGTACCCTTTCGTATAAGTTATGTGTGTGGGGAAAGATGGCCTTTCGATTCGAGAACTCGTTGTCGAGGAGCCAGTGCTTTGTTGAACTAGTGTCGCAACTGAATAAATAATAGACTTTGCCAACCAAACTAACCGTTAATTTACAATACTGATATATTCAGCGTTGATAGTTTAGTATATTTACAATGTTATCCGTGTAAAATATCATTAGAGAATTATAGTGGTTGTTCCATTATAAAATATTTATGGTGGAAAGTCATGATTTGTCGCGTACTGGAAACAAATCTTCGCGGTCAGGCGGTCGCGAACATTCCAGAGAGATGACACTCACTTCTGAGAGTGGACAAAAATGTACAAAAAAGGAGTAAGGTTAGTCATAAGGTAATTTGAGAATGAAATGAAAATCGCAGCGATAAGTTTTTGGGAAGGGAAGTCTAGAAAGAAGACTAATTTGCATAAAGATCGATGTCTGACTTCTCTCGACGGACGTAACCAAGGTTGTAAGTCAGTTCATTGTAGGCGTCTGGTAACTGAAGGACATTTAGTTGCACTGCAAGAGTTCATATGCAAGTGAACTCTGCGAAAGCGCTGGATCATAACATTATCATTTTGTGGGATAAAATCTTTGAGATTAATTGAATTTGGTTTGATAAAAGACAACACCCAAGCACGTTTGCAATTGTGAGATCGTTAGGAAATCAGTAATCTGGAATTCTCCGTTTGATAACGGTCAAGGTTTAATCAGGGAAAGACTGTGACGATCTCAGTTATGTTTAATTGGAATAAAACAAGGGGGAAAGGCGTACAATAAACAGGGGCACCCAACGACAATTTTCGGGAAAATATCTGTTCGGAAAACGATTTGAGATCTAAAATTTTCGGAACATTTGTTGTAAAATTTCTTGCCTGCCTGCCTCTCCTAGAATTTTCGAACATCTAAAAAATGGTATAATTGCCTATTTTTAACGGATTTTTACCCTAAAAAGGTCACCTAGAATTTTCGGAAGCTTTTTTTCTGTCTGAAATTTTTGAAAAGGTAAGTTTTGATCCCTATAATTTTCGGATTACTAGACTTTCAGCTAGGAAATCCGAACAGATGAAAAGTTTTTAGGGGATAAAAATATGCCTATATCTACCGTTTAAATACTAAAATACGTTTAACAATGCTATGTTTAAGTAGTTTTGAACTATATTCTCGTTGGGTGCCCTTGAATAAAGCAAAGCGCTGCAGTAGCTTGAGACAAATTTCATAACACACCCATTTACGCCACAGGGCTTCAGTACAGTCCATCCTTTGTTGATACAGCATACTTCCGTACTACAATCTCCATTGTCAGTTTTAAGAATTATCACATTATTAGCACCAAGACTAAACATATTATAACATCCCTGACAATGGGTACAAAACAGAAAGAAGATCCATTGAAAGTCACGAGTTTGAGATTTCACTCGATAAGGTTCAAAACTTCTCCAAACTAGGCAGGCTTTTGCTTGTGATAAGAGCTTAACTCGGAATTCACTCTTTACTTGCTCTATAAGTACGTTTTTAGCTTCAAAGACGTTTCAAAAAGTTAATGGTCTCGAAGTTACTCGTAGCGGTTAATTGTGAAATAACCAAAAATAAGTCGGGAGATAGTATCATCTATAATCATAATTTTGTTATGTTTCATCAAGATTTAACCTATTATTAATTCATAAGTCAGTACATGCGACGAAACAAAATTTACATTTCAACTGAAATAGAACTGAATTTTATAACATAACTGAATTCCAAAAAAATGATATTTCATATTCTTGACTGAAACTTTCGAGTCACCGTTTTTCTTTCTTTTTTTTTTTTCATAAGAAAATCTGAATTTGCATAGGAATATATGTCTGAAAATTCCATGACTACTACGCTCTTCGAAGGAAATAAATGAACTGATTCTAAGTTTGGTTTAAGTGCATCAGATCAAAAATTTTAAAAGGTTGACGGAGCAGATATAGAATTGCAGTGCCTGATTCTATTCTTAAAAGAATGTTTGGATTCCAGAAGATGCCTCTAGTAGAGGTGAAAGGCGTGAACGTTATTTAATAACTGCACAGCAAGATATCTTTATTGATTGACGTTCCTTTTTTCAGTTTTCTGGAGAATTCTTTCTATGCAAACTGCGGTATTATTGCTAGGTTGAACTGTGCACCAAAAATGTCCTTCGAACAACAACATTCGTTGGAAGAAATTAATTCTTTGTCAAAGGTGTGAGTAAACCGTAAACACTAAACAATGAACTAACCATGAATCTGATGTCGGTTTTAAAGTTTTAGCTCGCAAATTTCCTCGCGCCCTTGGCCAAAGATACAGGCATTAGAACACCAGCTCACACAGAAAATTTTCATAAAGACGAACAATTTGTATTTGTCCACTTCGAACAAGACTCAAAGGGGAACGTGCGGTTTTTCGCGAAAGGCCCTTCGCTAATAAAACCTCTTTAATTGACACTACCTGACCTTCTGTTCTGAATCTTCTGTTCATAGGATGTGTGTGTTTTCAAAACACCAAGAGCAAAGTTATGGGAAAAGATCTGAAAACGATCGTTTCGTGTACTTTTTTATTTATATGAAGGTACCCGCAAGTATTAACCCCAGCACAAAACAAAGATTTTTTCCTGAAAACATAGCTTTTCATTAAGGAAAAACATACAACAAACCGTTCCCAAACAGTTTCACCATACTCTCAGCCTGGCAACGAGTCATTCAGCGAGGGCGGAGTCTCCAGCTGAGGCGGAGACAGCTTTTGAGAGGCTAATACAACCAAGAGGACAGTGATTTTGCTTTTATAGCCCCCGTTGAAGGTTTGTGTTGCAAACCGAAACATCGGACGAATATAATTCACCATTTTATCTTTTTCTCTATTTTTCCTATCACTATCCCTGTCGTAAGGATCAGTTTACTGTAGTTATAATTTTAAAGTTTGGTATTGAAGGTTTTACTGATCCAGGTCTACTAAAATCACTGGATTGTCGTTGTGGTTTTGCCTTTACAAGTGTTTCTTAGTGAAAAAGGTGCATTTTGTCAAAAGAAAACCAGACGGCACTAAAAAAATGATGACTTAGATAAAAAGAAAAGGTGCTTCCAGAACAACAGGATACAAATAAACACCAGCTGTCGAGGTCTCTTCTTCTACTTCAACATTTGTATGGGATTTGAACTCGATGGAGTGATCACAATAGACCTGTTTTATAATGGCAGCCTATTAATATATCATTTTTTGTATGTTTGATAATTGGCCATTCTGATCTCGTTAGCATGTGCAAAATTCTAAAGAATTCTTCCTTTCAAACGAGAACAGAAAAGCTAATCATCATACATTTAAAAGAACACATTAATAGGCCGCCATTATGAAAAAGGACCCTTTGGTCCGAAGAGAATGCTCAGGACAGAATGTGGCCAAGGTTGCAAGGTCGCATTCACTGCTAAATAAGGTTTTTATGATTACAACTGCACTGTTTCTATTGCTGATCGTAGTTAACTCGTAGTTGTTTTCTTTTCTCTTTGCAGGTGACAAAAAAAAAATAATAAGGCCTAAAGAAGACAAGAAGTTCCGAAATTTGCCATCTGTGGCAAATTTCAATATCAGGTGTTGACCCTGAAGGCTATGAACTTAGAGAGCGTCCAACGTGAATTTGTAGGCCAAAATAAAACGTCCTGAGAATGGTCAACGCTCTTGTTATCGCTAGCCAAGCAATTTGGGAAGAACTTTCAGGGCTGTCAAAACGTTTTTAAGTAGCAGGCTGATGATGAATAAGGCGGCTTTGGAACTCGCACCAAAGGCAGGGATATTTTGAAATTTAGAGTCTCGGAAATGGCACTTCCAGGGGTTTTCAAGAGGTATTTTCCAGAGCGGACGCCATGTTGTTTCGCCAGAATACACCAAGACTGGGAACAATGCTGTCGAAATGTTCCAGGCGTCCTACAACATCGCACGGTTCGAACGTTCCACAGATCTAAACCTGTTTAAATATGCGTTCAATGTCATTTTGGCAAAACTAGGAAACGGATGACTTACAATTTTATTCGATGGTGTTTATTTTTGGTAGCAGTTATGGTAGGAGATGAAAGTAGCCGGCGCTTTTGGCCGGCTACCGGCTGTTATTGACAGCCCTGCAGTCTTTTCACAGGTTAGAATCGTCCTTCTATAGTAAACTCAAAATCTTTAAGGATAAATTCACAACGTATTCTCAACTCCTAGGTTGCTATTTCCTGGCTCTTCTGAAATAATCTCACTCTAGGCCGGCGTCTCATGATACTAAATCATTTGGATACCGCTTCTCACTGTGTTTTCCCTGTGTTTTCACAATTCTTGTGAAATTTGACATTTATTTTCTCGGGCTCCCATGAGAAATTGTCTTCGGTGTTATTACAGATAGCTAATACTACTACATGAAAAATTACTGCAATTTGATTGGCTTAGAGCAGTGGTATTTCAGCTTAATTTGAAATACCTACATGTGAAAATTACAAACCTTTTGCGGGTAGTAGTATAAACAAATAATAGCATGATTTGTTCGTGATATTTGGCATAAATACCACGAGTGATATTTCAAAATTGTCTCAAATTTCACTCGCCTAACGGCTCGTGAAATTACGTATAACAATTTTGAAATATCACTCGTGGTATTTATGCCAAATATCACTACAAATCATGCTATTACCTATACTAATCACACCTATAGCCCTTGAAAAATGTAAATAAAGAATGCAATATGCTATAAATTATCCTGGAATCATATCCAAGTTCAGAAAAAGAAATAAGATTTCGTCACGTCGAAGTCGTGCAGGGACGGCAACGAAATGTACAAAACAGCGTGATGCGCGCGCAAAGTAGTCGTTTGCTTATTCTACATATTGCTTTGTTGACGTTCAAATTGCTGTCGCCTAGAACTGTACTATACTGTAACTGTTGGTTAAAAATGTAAAGTGCAAACATCTGGATCTATACTGAAACTTCAAAAAGTTTGAGTTACATTGGAATAAGTGTTCTTCAATGTTCGCAATTTGTTCATTCCCTAGCCCGAATTTCAGCCGTCTCCTCGAGTCGCAAACTCACGAGAAACGATTTTGCGACTCGGAAATTTTAATTTTAAGTTGTCTGTTCCTCTTCTATACCTCTAAGAAGGTTACCAGCATTGTTTGATTTCAAAATATTCCACTCATACCAAGAAACATTTTATTAATATATAACTGGTCATGACTTCGGTAGTCGCCATCTTTGATTTGTAAAGCAGAGGAAGATTGGAGAGAGCAAACAGTCCGATCAGTAGGGTGGTGGAAGGCCGAGTGTGTGTGTGTTTTAGGGGGGAAGATCACGGCTCCCTTCGCTGCCTGCCGTGACTCATGCTTAAAGTCCACTACCACTCGCGAATTGCCAGAAAACAGCTGCACTACATCACAAGAACCAATCTTTAACCAGATTTTTTTTGTATATTGAAATGATCATCTGAGCAATATCAAGCCGCTGAGTGGAAAACACCTTAGAAAATATGATTATCACTCAAACGCGTGGGAAGTGCGAAATACGGCGTTAACTCACCGCACAAAGAAGCACATTGTCAAAGTAGCATTAACAAAAAACAAAAAAGATCAAATTCACAAACCATAAAGAAGTTGCTTTCAGATTAACACCGTATGAAGAGAATATAGGAAGCATTGCATGAAAAGACATAACCCAGTTTGACTGTCTCAAAATGATATCTATATAGTATAGCAATGAAAATGAAATGAAATGTACGTATTCAATATTTTACTGTGACCTATATGATGATTTGAGATAGACTCTTTTTATTAAAATCAACGAACGAAATACATTATTTACAAATTACAATAACCATGGTAAAGTCTGTTTTCTTTTCAACAATACTGATTCCCACATCAGCAAGGTACTGCTAATTTCGTTTTTCAAGCATTTGAAAGACGAAAGAAACATAATAATAATTAATTATACCATTCAATTACATTTGTATTTCCTTAGCTCTATCTGAAGATGATTTGAATTGCGGAAATACAAATTTCAAATGAAGATACGATCATCGTAGTGGTAATTGCAATTTAAGCAATTGCAAAGCCGGGTGACCCACCTCAAAAAAAATTTCCGGACTTCTACGGGATCCTCCGCGTTAGCGCTGCAGTGCCCTAACCAACTGAGCTATGAAGACCCATCTGTTTATTACAGTATTTCAATCGGTAACACCATGTTAAGAAGTGATAATACTGAATAAACTTGTTGTTGTTGTATTGCGTTCGATTTTACTATTCCACGACCGAGAACAGGGGCACCCAACGACTGTTGTCTGTGAAATATCTGTTCGGAGAAGCAAAAAATGAGTAGAATTTTCTATAGCTTGAGGAACGCTAAAAATTTCTAGATAACCGTTCCTTTCATGTTCAATTTTCGAAGCTCATCTAATAATTCCCTACGATTTTGTGAAGTTTAATTTTTCCCATTCACTCCCCAGGTTAAGCTGTTTTTCGTAGAGAAAGGAAACGTAATGTTTTCGGAATCGAAAATGCGATGCAAAGAGGAATCAGAAAAATTCTCACTTTCGTAAATCTTTAAATTGCAGCTAAAATTTTCGCGAAAATAATACTAAAGAACTTGTAATTTCGAAAAGACTCAAGTTTTCGTCGGCTGCCCCCGAATATTTACTGTACGCACAGTGCGTTGAATGAAAATACTTACGTAATGGTTATCCTTATTTAATTTGGTTCGTCTCGAATAAATTACAATTGGGCTCTTATCTACACCACGACTTTTTAAAGTGGTGCTTTCTTTACTGCTGATCGAGGAGACAAGAAAAACGAAATCAGTTTCATGCCGAAGTTTACATGATAACCCACCTATCAGTCTATCTCGCAAATGTTGAACATCTGCAACATATTTTTTTTTTTTATGTTGTAGTCATCTTACGGACAGGGTGTCTGAAGGGAATGGAAGACCTTAGATAACAATGACCTCAACCAGGTGGGCGTCCAGCGGTTTTAGTGGAAACAAGGGTTTTGGTGGGTTGCTCAGTCTCGCGGGCTCATAAAACCTGGTCTCAGGAAATGGTATTTAAGGATTTTTCGCAATAAATACCAGAGACTCTGAAAAGGTTTCTGATTCTCAATTTCTAAGGCTTCCGCATCAACACAGATTCAGGTTTACATATTATAAACGCGTCCGTACGTGACTTCCTGCTTTAAGTAATGCACGAAAACAAACTCCCTTTTCTTTATCTGATCACCTTTGTGTGGTTCTTGCTAAAAACAAAATTATGATGTCATGGTCTTAATTTACACTGATGTACACGATATTACAGATCGAAACGTTTGGTTGGTGTTTTAAGACTGCCTTGTTTGAGAATAATCACTCACAAGCCTTTGCTATTGTTCAGGAACCATTTTGCCCTTTAACCGGAGTCTATATTCATAATGCTAGTGAAGTTTAAACGAAAACATGGAAGAAATCATGTGTTACTGCACCTTCCATATTTTCAGTTTAGACGCCACGAACAAAAAAGGTTGCATTTATCCAGAGTCAAGAGCACATTCAATTATACGAACGCATTAACGTTTGATTCACAGGCTTGACTTCTCTCAGTGCATCATCCGTTTAAAATTTCATACTGTAGGGTTTTTGCCTATATTCAAAACAACCTAAGCACATTGAAGGAGGCCTTACTAAAGATAAAACACTAACATATTAATTTTATTCTCGTGGAGGTAAAGCTAAATAGTTAAGTCCTTATTCTAAAGCGCTAAATCAGTAAATGTCGACATAGGGGAGCACAATAAGAAATATTTCATAAAGAGAAAATGAAAATAAAACAAAACAAGTTTCAGGTTTATTATTATAATATCAAGTTTATTTATTATACATGTATATAACAACTGTTTACAGTCAATCCGACTGTCCTGCAGGTAGATAAACTAATCGAGGCAGATCAGTCTCACAAGTTCTAAATATTACAGATTTCAAAAAAAAGAGATCAACAAAGTAAGTTTTGCAAAACAGAGAAAAACGAATAAGTAATATAGTTCCACATTAAATCAACAAAGGAAAACTAATAAAGGGACATCAGTTTTTGTATTTTTGCAATTAGTTCGCTAATTTCATTTCTTAGGGATTGGTTTTCCTGACTCAGCTGTTTAGTCTTCTCTCCAGTCATTGCGTTACAGTCGAGAAAATCTTAAGAGGGGAGACTAGTCGTTTTATGGGGGAAATGATGTTGATTTGGGAAGGAAATATATCAGGGTAGAATAGGTACGATACACATAAACCAGTTAGTCCGCTAATGAAATCAGAGGTACCTTAAATGTTGTGGTGGTGGATTATCTGGTAATTGGCTCCTAATTATTCACTTCGTATTTTGATTTTCACAACCCCCAAATACAAAATTTTAAACGTCTCCCCTTAAATTTTATACATTAAAAGCTTCCGAAAAATCATCCAAAAATTCACAAATAATTCAGTATTGGATGAATTAGGGACTGTAACTTAATTGTGTCATTTATAGATTGAACGAAATCGTGGTTAGATATTTAAGAAAGAGGGTGGAAATCAACGAAAAACAATACTTTTAACCGTACTGCCCCCTTAACCCTTTAAGCCCTAAGAGTAATCAGCGTCAAATTTCTCCTTGTAATATCACTGTTTTATAAAACAGAGTGATCATGAGAATTAAGGACATGATCACAAAAGATGAATCTTATTGATACTTCAACAAATTCTCCTCACTACTTCTGTTGAAAACGTATAGGGATTACAAATGAGAATTTCCAATAGCTCGCGGAGCTCTGGCTTATGAACGTGAACGCTCAGCTCAAGCTCTGCACGCGCAGGAATTATTAACACAATCAATTGACAACGGAATTATACACTGTTCATGAAATGATTCTGTGGGCAAATGCCATGCTCTTGCAAACCTTTAAATTTGGATACGCTTTACCGCAATCTTAACTGGAATATCCATCCCTTCTAGATCAGAGACACGAGACAGGATACAGGTTCATTCCTCACAAATGAGGCTGAGATTAATCGCTTCTTTTTCAAGCAATTACCTCAGCATATATTAAAACATTAAAGACGCAGTCTAAGACATAATTAGATATAGTATAGTTTTTATTCATCTTTTTCGGAATTACTGAAAGAATATATTTTGCTATCACATGTTCTTGTATTATAGTACTGGCAAGGCCGACAAAGTGCAAGAAATACCGCAGCATTGCCGAAAGGTTTTGAAGTTGACAAGATTTTTAAGATTTTGACAAGTTCTATCAACGAATTGGCCACCACAGTTCAATTGTCAACATGTAAATAAACAAAACGAAGAGCCAATCGTTTCGAGCTAAAATACAAGTTTTAATAAAGAGAAGCGACTCATAAAAATAGCGCCGGAAATGTCAGTCGATTAACTGAGTGAGAGACAAATTTTCTGAGCACCAACCAGTGAGTTAGGAATTACTTCTTATAAATAGTAATATTAAAAGATAAAATAAAACGGCGGTATAAAGATTATCCCTTTCTTTCTTTAGTTTTGTCCCGTTTCAAAAAGGTAACATTTCGTGTATAAGATGATTTTATGTATTGCTGCACCAAGATGGCGAGTTTTTCTTGCTTAGTCGCGCTTCCACCAAACGCTGACGTCTCTTACTGATATCTTCCGCTTTCACGGAGAGACAGGTGCAAAGGAAGACGTCTTTATGCTTTTAAAAGCCATTTTCACCCACAGCGGCGAAAAAAATAGAAGCTTGACAGTTGTTTGTTTACCTTTAACAGCCTATCACTGGTTGTTCTGATAACAGGAAGCTATTACGTAAATTAATTAATAATACATTTTGGTGAGTTCTCTTCCCATATAAACAAATTCACACAGCCGCTCGTTTAATCGAAAGTCCTTCAGGTTCGATCGCCCTAGACTCTGAATCACTGCAAACTTTTTGTTGGTGCGGCTGAAAGAGATGGAAGTCATACACATAGAAACAAATCATAAAGAGTTAGAAGAAGAAGGATGCAAGTGTCGAAGGGTTCGATGGTCAATGGCTCTAGAAGAAGTACGCTATTTTGTGCCCTTGCCGCCACAGCACACAGAAAGTCGCTGGAAAAGAAAAATGAAGAATTTAAAAGAAAAAGCTTTGGAGCTCAAGCATAAGCCATCAATTTTATTTTGGGACTTGCATGATAGGGACACAGCTCATATATTTCAGAATGGACTGAAATCTTTGGCGAGAAAGATAAACGGTCGATCCGAATGTATAGAATTTGAAGACATTTATGACATTAATAAGCCGTGGGATGAACTCTTTGAATTATACACCAGGCGTGGGGAGCTATCGGAAGCAGTCGAAATTGCAAGCCTACGAGTCGAGAATCCCAGCCTCCTGGCCTAGAAGAAACTCCCCTTATATAACAAAGCTTGCATGAGGAACACGACGGCACCTCAACCTTTGAAATTTCCAAGGGAGAAGTTCCTTCAAATTACGTCCACGTGCAGCATTTCATTAACGAACTAATAACTGAGAAAGACTCACAGTTATGTTGACAGTGTATTGTGTTCAGATATGAATTTTACAGAAAGTAATTTTTGCCTCGTGAGCGCAGCACGTGATGATTGATGCACGAGAAGTGAAAAAAAAAAAAAATGAGGAAAGTCGTTTTAACTTTCTACAGGGTCAGTACTAGGTTTTAAAGCTGCAAAATTGCGTAGGCCAGAGCAAAATAGTATTGAGTTTGATCCCCGTCTGATACAACCACATGCAGCAATTTTAAGGAAATAATAACTGAGAAAGACTCACACCTATAAAAAAAATTAAGAAAGTCGTTTTAACTTCCACTAGGTCAGTAACAGTGCAAAATTCCTTTGGCCATAGCAAAATATTGCGTTTGATCCCCGTCTGATACGACGCACAAACAATTAAGTTCATAGTCGCAAGGAACGAGTATGAATGTTTCATTACTTTTTTATTTATACAATTTCAATTTTTCCCTAACTGTAGACTATTTTCGTCGTGGCAATATGTAGTTTTTGCAATGTGGGAAGACTCTATTGACAAACCGTTACCTCTTTTATCTTATCTATTCGAATCTGCTTCGAAACAGAAACATAACATCAAATAAATGTACAGCCCAAGTAAACCTTTTGAGAAATAACTCATTCAGGCGCTTGAAAACTGAAAGAACAGTTTTAAGGCCATTAGATTAATTTTTAGTTGCTTTACCAGAAAATGTAAATAAAATGATTACTTTTTTTTATCAGGAACGTTTTTTACTGGGTGCCGGCTTTGATTCCTCAGAAAACCTTTTACCACCACGCCGCACGTACATTTTGTCTAAAAATCAACCTTTTAATTTTGTGTAACTATACGAATACATGAATTTATTACAGAGGACAGTCGTATGGGGGTAGGAAAGTTACATAACATTTGCACCTTCACGTGAAACATTTTAATTACGTACATTCAGAAAGCCGGTTTTTAAATGTTGCATAACAACCGAGCGGACATCACCAAACCCTCAATCGGGAACTTTTTTAAAAGGAGTGAGCTAGATGTAAAGGTCAAGAGTCCATGATCGTAAGGTGACTCAAGCAAAAAATAAAAACAAAAATGGGATGATCGAAATTGTAACAGTGCCCGTGTTTACAGGACATTCTTTTTCCGCAAGTTGCGAGTGATTTAAGCGAGGGATTCACACGCCAAGCCCTAATAGGGGCTATGCCAAAAACAGGAAACATTGTAGAGAAATCATTGTTAAGGTTAAATGAGCATCCATTATGCTCTTCCCTTAATCATGGAAGGTAACGGGGGAGGGGAACATATAACAAATATGTAACATGTAATATACGTTTTTATATACAGTGTATTTGTTGATTGATAACGCAGAGTTGGGTTGTGTGGTGTGTGTGAACATAAAATTTACCATTACCCTATTGACCTTTGAAGATACTTATCTGATGCATATCTAAAAATGCCTAACACTACCCGCAGCACATATCGCAGTACTTCCAACAGTGAATTTTGATGAGCTGGGAGATGGTGGTGTGAGTGGTGGTTGATTTGACAAAACAAAAAATTATCCTCCATACAGCCTTGAAACGAATAAAGGCTTTCCTTGGGTTGATAGTGAAGTCGTATAATTCATTTCAACGAAAAAATTAAGGAAAAATTGATCAGAGTATTACGCTTGGAAAAAAACCAATATTTTATTGTCAGAAGCAAATCACCCCACCCCGCCAAAAAAGGCAAATGGTCGGCTCGTAGATCATTTTTCCTCTAAGCTTTGAATGCTCCATAAACAAAGGAACCGTAAGACCAGACATGATGAAGTGTGTATTTGAAGCTTTATAAAGAGAACCTTTCTATTTGATAAGAGCTGGTTGAGAATTTTTTTTGAAAGGGTCCATCCCTTTTGACATGTGTCCAGCACGTGAATGTACACGTGCGGGAAAGAAAGGGGCGTTTGTTTACTCCTATAGGGTTGCAACATATTAAATTTGCTTTTGAATTGATTCTGTGTGGTGGAATCGATTAACGGTTGTAGGAAATGTGACTGAAAGTAAATATTATTTTTGTGAATTTGACTGAGAATAAACATTTATTGTCTGGGGGTGATTTATGTTATTTTTGCAATTCAGGTTTTGCAGGTGCAAAGAATTCAGTCACAAAAAAAAAGCTTTTTGTGTTATTTATTCTAATCTGCTTCGGATTCAGCAACATAATATCAAATGATTATATAGATTAAGAGGCCACTTTCAAAATGTTTACTAAGAGTGTCCTGTAGGCACTTGAAAAACTAAAGAGCACTTTTAGGAAACTTCAAGGCCATCCACCTAATTTCTCAGAACCTTTTTCGGAAGACCCAAATAAATAAACGTAATTTTTGGGGAAAACATTGTCATTGCTAGTTATTTTCAGGATTTCTTGTGCCTGAAGAAATTAAATACTTTTTACCGTCGAGTAGCAGTATAATATAGTATAAAAGTCAACCTTTTAATTTCTGCTTATAATTACATAATATACTAAACTAACAGTGGCTGAACCAGCACATGCAAGAAAAGTTATGTAACAGACAGTTGCACCTCCAGGTGAAATACATTTAGGATGCTTTGTCCATATTAACTTTACCATGTGACAGTTTTCCCTTGCTGTTGTACAAGACTACAAAGTCTTTGCGCAACATTTTACAAGTCACGGTGTACAATCGATGCACGCTAAAGTATGGTAGCTTTTAAATGTATAATCTTAAACCGTGAACAAGAAACGCCTCGAGTCATTACCATAAATTAATAACTGTTTTCCTTTCACTGAAAAAGAGTTACAGTTCTACATATTTAAATTAAACATAAGAGACCTTGTTGCAAAGAGAGCTTTTTATTGGGCTGACTGTGGCAAAGCCCGACTGAAAAATGGAGGTCCTGGTCTGTGCAGCAAAAAAGATAAAATGGCGGATTGATCATGATAGCTAGGGGTAGGGTACACTTGAGGGGTAATTTGGGAGGGGCAGCAGCATAAATTTCTACCTGAAAAACAAAACCTCTCTTAAATTCCCCTCGATATCCTAAAAACTGTGTTAAAAGGTAGAGCATGATCACATATATTTAAAATTGTTTGTTATTTCAGTTGAAGCAAACCACGTACAAATATACCCAATTTTTGCACATCTAATGCACATGTCATCAGCTTACCCCAGGGCCCTGACAAACAAGGAAAATGTGTCAGGGAATACAAGGTGTTAAATTAAATTAACTGCTCCCAAGGAGGGAAAGTATTCAATTCAAAGGGAATGGGTAGCAGAATTCGGAATTTTGTAAAACTGCAGATGGTAACCACAGGGAAAACAGAGGGATTTACTGCTTTCCCCAATTTCTGAGCTGATAGTGTTGTTTGAGGAACTAGGGTAAATGCAAGATTACCGTATAACTACCATTGACAACTTATGTGCTCAATTTGCAGTTAACCCAGGATAAGAGTTAACCAAGTTTCGAACATCTTGGCCCAGAAATATTAAGTTGCAAAGGGGTGGGGAAGGGGATGGATATGGGTGTTTTTGACCCACTGAAGTTCTATAAGATGACTCTCTTGAGTAGTGAGAATGAATATTATTAGCACATGAGGTTGAACCAAAAAACAGAGTCAACAGAACAGTAACTATGACTACAAAAAAAATGAAATTTCTGTCATTGACTTTGCTCTGCATTTCTGACAATGATCTTTCTCAAAATGACAAAATACAGAAACTGTAAATATTAATGTGCTTTGCTTCAGTAAATAACAGTCGTGATATCTCATGTAAAAATACTTTTTAGGTTCCTGTAACCACAGAAGAATAATAATATGGCTGATAAAATTAACTGATGAATCAACATTAATAGTGGTTAGTGGGCTACGTTGGAATTGAAAATACAGTATTTTTATAAAGCATGATGAAGTAGTTTTCTCATGTTAGATTAAGTAGTTCACAGAAAAAAATAACTCACCCTGACCTCTACAAATCTATCTTCAGTTGATATTTTTCTGCACTGGGTGTTTCTTATGAAGATATTATATTGCTCCTCCAGACCTAAAATGAATGAGTAAAATTTTGATCCCAAACTATCATAGTCTGCATAGTTGGCAGGAGTGGAAGCATTTTCTCATGAGCAGCAATGAAGGATTTTTGTTAACATTCTTCACATTGCTTTAAACCCAATTTTAAGACTTGAACATGACAAAACCTGCCAAATACCCACTCCAGGCTACATGTATCTTGAGAAAGACCCCACAATCACATCAATCACAGTCATATGAGGTGGATATCATGGGGACTTTGCATTGAGAAGCACTTTTACTGGGGGATTTGTCCTGTTAAATTGCCTTACCCTGGGAGAAATTCTATATTTTGATCCACCCATTTTAGAAACGGGGGTCCTATCCCTAGGGCAAGCCAACAACATTAAATGCATAAGATGCCAGAAAACCCTAGCCGGCGGACCCTGCTAAATAGAGAGTGGCAGGTAAATAGGAAGTTCTAGATTTATATTGTTGGTTTTCACATGATGTCACTAAAATTCAAACTAAAAAACTATCGATCCTACCGAGATTTTACTTTCACGATGCATTAGAGCAGCTGAAAACTAATTTTTATATAAATTTTGACTTCAAAAGGGTTCTTGGTTTTGTGATAGAGTACACTTGAATTTCTAAGCTTTTGCGTGATGCGGCATTTACATGACAACCAAGAGGGCTGTCATGTAGGTTAAAAAAATGACTTATTTCCGGAAATTTTGCTATCTAGTAAACCGTTCATGTATTAGAAAAAGTATTACTTTAATGTTTATGAGTTTCTCGAAGAATAAATTCACACTTTTGTAGCAAAACTCAGTAACAGATGTTTCTGTTGGTTTCCGTCCGCCATGTTGGAGCTCATCCAGGTGAGCACCAGCATGGCATCTCCATACAAATCTCTATAAGTTTGGGTAAAACAATTCTTTGGATATCTCGTATACGAAATATTCCTCTGACCTGAATCTTGGCGAGGGTCTTTGTATATGTACCTCCTTTCATTTCCCAGATTCTGGACTTTATCTATTGAACGGTTTTGATTGTTATTTTGATCTATTTTGAATGGCGTGACATTAAAAACCAGCAATAACGTGATGAACCTCATTAGAATTTTAACAACATATTAGATATACAATCACAGACTACGAGTAGTCCCCATTTTTCCTCAGGGATAGTAGAGCGAGTGAATGCAAGCATGCCTGAAAATCACCCCATGCGTGTCGCATGTCGCCTTTTCTTGCGTGAGGTTATTTTGCCGCGTGCTTGTGTTTCATTCACTCTACTATCCCTGAGGAAAAATGGGGACTACACGTAGTCTAATACTAAGAGTCACTGCCAAAAGGAAATGGATCCCTGCTTTGTCACCTGCATTCCATTGCAGAGAAATCATATTTTGTAAGCTGAGAAGGACACGACCCGACCCGACCCGACCCAACCCAGGGGAGAGGGAGAGCCATTCAAGGGAAGTTTGGGTAGAGATGTGCTGCAGGGGCATTCAAGGCGTTACCCTGGTTAAGACAAGAGACCTTATTTCATGACTCTGATTCGCTTTGTTTTGCATACGGAATTAAGTGATTTCTCAAAATAACACAATGAAATAATATTTTTTGGGGGGGAAAATAGCCTACGAATACAGCCGTTTCTCCTAGCTACTCGCCGCCCAGGGACGCATCGCCAGGACGAACCGTCTGCGACTCAGCAACAGAAATTCCATACTGATGACGTTAATAAAACCACACAGCTCAATCGCAAAACTACAAGGAGAACTGTCTCTGCGAAAATTTTAATATATTAAAAATGACGTGACTCGCATCAAAACACTCCATTAGGGCGATGCTGAAAACATTATAGACGCGCTGATCTAAGACGCAAAGCCAAACGGAAGCTCAGTGACCTGGAAGAGCCACAGTCACAGACATTTTAATACCCATGGCCACTAGACTCGCAAAATAGACATAAATTAAAATAAATGTATATTTTTAAAATGTTACCTGAAGTCTCTTGCGCTCCACTTTTATCAACTCCATGAGATCTACTATGGCAGACGATTATTAAATTCGAGCTGAATGAATTTGGTTGTTTTCAAAATTTTGCTTTTTTGTTCGCTCCAAAGCAGGTGGTGTGGAGTTAGATTAAAGACATAAAAAAGCATATTCTCTGCTATATTCCATGGCTGATAATAACTCAGACAGCTCCAAGATGACTTCCGCTGCGCCACCGCGCCGCAACAATCCGAATATTTCGCGCCTTTTTTTGTTAATCAGGTGACCCTTTGCCCGGACCACAGGTAGCCCAAGCTTGAAATATCAGCAGCTGCGAGCATCGGCATTGTTGTGTAACAATCGAAATATGAGGATTTGTAGGCTACAGAAACAATTGTTTTTCTCCCCTACAAATCCTTATATTTTGAACATTACGCAACAGTGTCGATGGTCATATTTCGAGCTTGGGTCACCTATGCCCGGACAAGCTTTTTTCGTCGAGGGGTCGAGGCAATCTCGTTCCCAGGTTCTCTCTCCTACCCCCCCCGCCCACACCCTCTCTCTCTCTCTCTCTCGCTCCGTGGGACGGGTAGAAGAAAACCCTGGGAACGAGTTTGGCGTCGGGGCAGAGGTGGCTTAGGACGAAAGGGGCTTTTTCATACTCATTGAAGGAATATTCTACCCAGCATAGAGGGGTCTTACAGTTATAACTGTAACTAATTCACATTCGCATAAAAGCCAGCGTGTACCTAGTGATGGATAAGCTATGGGTGAAATAATTTTGCAAAAGGCGTAGAGTGAGCTGATAGAGGAAATTGCTAGCGCTGCTGAAAAGGAGGAAGGTGGAAACCTTTCTTCCTCTCTGTTGAGGGGAGCGGATTTGTTTGCAAGAGCGTTGAAAAGCGTAGAGAATTTCCTTGGGGATTGTTAGGTGCCTTACTAGGGAGCACGCAGTTACCTTGTTGATCGCCCAGAACGCGAAATCCCCGGGAGGCATCCAAGTAGCTCGCGCCGGAATCGTTGGATAAATGATGACGTTTCTTTATTTTTCACGCCCGCAAGTAAGAGATGGTCAGGAAAATCCCCGAAGGGACCGCTTAGGTTGATTTTGTGAAACTTATTGTACATTCATACTTTGATATTTTTTTGCGTCACGCGTTATCAGTGACGTTCTGTAGAGCAGCTGTTTTGAAAGTTATGGACCAAAAGGCGTATGCACCACTTGCACATGCCCATAATGTGCCTTATTTGCCCCCGCAAAGTTTTGCCTTTCAATTTCTCTTGGGACGGTGGTAATACCCAGGAAAAGTGAAAAACAAAGGTTATGCAAAATTTGGGGGGCAAATATGGTGGCGTATGGGGGGGGGGGGGGGGTAACTGTATAAATATAAACACTTGAAGAGTTTGCCAGACACGAGTTTATCATTCACAATCTTTCATTGGAAACAATTTGCAGCGTGAATTTGCCAGACACTCTTTCTCTTTCTTTGAGGAAATTTGATATAAGACTCGGTCAACAAACAAGCAAGACGAGTGAATCAACGGCTAGGTTATCACTAGCCTAGTCTACTGGCAGAAAAATGGAAGATTAAAGAAATTCGCCGACTACTAAATTCTGTGCTGACGTATTCCCTTCTCACTGATGTCCTTCTATAACGTTTTTTTTTTTTTAAGTCTTGTCTAAGAACGTACGAGCGTGAATTGATCAAACCTTTTACTTTCTAGTAAGGCTTACTTTTCGGCTAATAAAATGAACTGTATTCTAATCAAGTCCTTTTTTAAACGGTTTAGAATAAGATAATCTCAAAACTGAGAATGTTTTGATCAAAGCTGTGTGGATTGAACTGAATCAGTGCATGGAACCTTGCGATTCCTGTTTTTATCTCACCTATTGTAAGGAATATATGTGAAAATCTTCATTATGAATCGGTAAGAGCTGCACAAAGACCAAGAATACTATTGACCAACAACATACAGAGCGGGGGCATCTGTGGTGCCAACTATGCCTGACACTATTATTAGTTAAACTTTTACACGTACGAATGAGACTTGGAAAGAAATCTGTGTCAGCAATATTTCAGTGGGATAATTTACATAATCTTGGAGAATTTTAAAATATTTACAGTTGAAACTGTAAATTCGTGACACAGAGTCTTTTTTTTTTTTCGTTTCGAATTTAGGGGAAGGTGGTGGCATATATTCTGAGGAAGGGCCTTATTTTCCGAATTGTCGATAAAACACTTTAAATGCTTTAAATACGTACCAATAAAATGGTGATTTTTACATACCGTAAATCCTCTATTAAGTCGCCCCTCTTAAATAAGCCCCATCTCTCTAAAAAGCCCACCCCCCTTTTCAGGGGAAGAAAGTTTATAAGCCCCCCCTCTCTATTAAGCCCCCCTCCCCTCCCCTTCCCTATTTATTCTTCACTAATAAATGATAGACTGTATTAATCAACTGCGACTGTAAAACTTCTTGTGGACTGATCCAGGATGCTTTATTTACTAACTGGAAGATCAGATTTGATCCTAGTCCTCTGCTGCATGACCTAAAACTTCTTGTACTTGAGCTTTTCCACTTTGCAATCTAGTTCTTTATGGAGAAGTGATACCATTGTACTTTTTAAATTAAATAAGCCTTTCCCCCCTCAAATGGGCTTGAAATAAATAAGCCCCCGGGGGGCTTAATAGAGGATTTATGGTAATTGAAGTTCAATTAAATTTCTTGCTCAGTGATCACGACGATCATTTTGATGTTTATCAATCGAAGTCAAAAATTTCCAAATTCAAATCTCAGAAAAAATGAAAGCCTGTGATGCTTCAATAATTAATTAATTTCATTTTTGGTTTGTTCAATTTTTCCATTGTTTTATCAAAACACCAAAAACGTAAAGCTCACTTTCTCTCTGTTGCTAGTGCAAACAATACCTTTTCTTAACCTAATAAAGTGAAAAGTGCTTGGGCGAGGGGGAGATTGCGTCTCTTGACGTTTCCATCTGAAGAAATCTTTAATTTTGACACAAAAAGTATACTAAGCAGTTATTGAATGAGGTTGAGTAAGATGTGAAGAATTATCAGAATTATGCAGATCGAGGAGGATGTTACGACTTAGTGATTCACTTTTGATTCACTTAGCGTTGTTTCTTTTGTCTCCACAAATTCACGGTTCCTTTGTGTGAATCACTTTAAATTTTGCCCCTTACGATCGTTTTAATTTCTCTGGGAAGTAATTTTACCTTCAACGTCAGGAGCCCATCAGGGTGTAAATTCGAGTCGGATCTATTTTCAATACCTTAGTCTGATTAACAACAGCGTGAGTCATAATCTGAAGGTAATCATGAATATAAAGCTACAAAGACATATACATAATGGAACACATACTATTGTTTTATTTTTCGCTTGTTTTAGCCTGCTTAGCTCGCGGTTTTTTTTTGGCAGTGTGTTTTTTCTTTTGTGATTCGTAAAGTAAGAGATTCAGTAGACTTGCTCAGAAAGTCCTATTTTTTTATCCTGGTTGGTTATGACAAGAGACTTCGTAGCTCGCTCGGTCGCTGCGCGACCCCATGCATTGAAGCTTGCTTCGCTCACTTTTAAGACCTTATGAGAGGTCGACTTGCAGCAAGTCTAGAGATTCAGCCGCGCAAAAGCTGAACGTGCCTTCTCCCCTCACCCCCTCCTCCATCGTTTTCTTTTTTGTCCTCGGCTCAGCTTTCGCGTGGCTGTAACTCTTACTTTAATTGCAAAACACAACAAAACCTCCAGATAAAAAACTCCCGGTACGCGCTTGCAGTCCTTCGAGGTACTAATGTTTAAAACTACTCAAAAATCAGTTTTCCCTCAAAAAATTAAACATAATTTTATTGAAACATTGTATATGAATTCCGCAGAGAATTTGTTTTTTGAAATATATTAATGCTTTTGAAAAATTTTTTCTTTGTTGAAATACTTAACGATTCGTGCCGAGCTACCCTGGCCCCAGAGGTCTATTCTCAAAATATCTACAATGAAATAAACCACGACCGCGCGTTTTGAGAAAATCTCTCGAGCTTTCCTGTGTCACCCTCTGGCACCCAGGGCAGCCGACGACGGAGTATTATAAGCTTGAAACGAGAAACTGAGAACGTGAAAAAGAAAAGCAGATGTAAACACTTATTAAATTATTCCACTTTTTTACTCTTGTCGATGTAAGCCTTCACGTAGAAATTAAAGAAGAGGACGATCAAACTGATGCAGTAACTCCACAACAAAAGTAGTAGTTTTTGGCTAAATCCACAAGCCATGCATAACGCACATGTTGTGTGAAGTAGAATTGTGACGAACTGGAGCTGTTCAAGAAAGCAACAAATGAATCGTTAGTCACTTAACTTTTATCAGGAGAGACAGAGGTTCAAATCTACATTGTACTTTGTCACTGATCTCATTTAAACGTCTCTTTACACTACTAGAAATAAACCCTTGCACGGTTTTTTTTCAACTTTCCACTAGAACCAGTCAATGTCGATTGTGACAAACGAAGATAAAGCTCCGCAAAGTCGCGGAATTTTACAGATGTTTGTGTGGTGGTGGTGGTGGTACTAGTAGAAGGGTGCGGGGCGCAAGTTCGTGTCCCCCACCACACACAAGTCTAAAAACTTTCGCGACTTTGTGGGGTAATATCTTCGCTCGCTTTGAACATATCACTTTTGAACTGATAAAATTTACTATTTCGATTTAAACTTAATCCTTGCAATTCAAGAGTTTTGATTGGCTTTGTCATTATGATATAGGAACGTTTCATGAAGAGAGCTCAATATTACACCTTCCAGAATTTACTTAATTTTTCATTCTTATTGAAGATTTAAATCCCAGTAAGGTCGTGTTTGTAGTTAGTGATGGAGACGAGTAACAAAGCTCTTTGACAAAAGAGTGTTCATAATCCGGCCAACCTGTTCAACTACTTGATGCTCCCAAACGTGAGAAGGCGAGGGCTCTTCGTCACCCCTTCAGATTACTTCGCGTTAGAACCGAGATATTTAAGACGTTGTTTTCATCAATCGACGCGTATTTTCAATTGTTTTTCTTTAAATATACTACAATGCGACCCGATCCGTGCAAAGTTATTTGTTTGATTACTTCACTTTTTTTAAAATATATTTTATCGTTTTTAGCGTTCCTGTTATAAGGACACGTTGCAATTTTATTATATTGTTTCTATGTAAATATTTTAGAGCCTTTTTAGTCAGTATCTCATTAGTCCCTTCACAATTGTATAGGCCAATTCACACTAGGGCTCTTAAGTGCACTTGATATGTACTTTTAGTGTGAACTCCTTTGAGGGAGTCTGAGTTTCGTTTCAATGGAAGCACTCATCTGATTTATTTACACATTCAAATTCGGCTTTGTAAAAACGTATCAAAGAGGTAAAACTTAACGAAGCTGCGTGTATTTAAAAACATTCATAATTTGCAGTAGTTCGTTTTCTACAAGCGCCATATTTTCCCTCTTTTTTGTCCAAAAAGTTTTTTTTGAATGGCGCGTGCTGTGGATTTGTGCGGAATCACCCAAGTGTAGCTCGCGTAGGTAACGTGTGAAAGTTTTAATGGCCGCACTTTTTGGATTCTTTGTTGCCCTGGTGATAAGCGTAAAACAAAAGAATTTAAGTGCAGTTGGCCGTAACACCCTCCTCGATCTCCATAACTCTTCAGATGATACTCAGCCTCATTCAACAATTGTTTAATATTTCAGCTTTTATTTTGAACGCGATGCGTTCATTTAAGGTAATTGTATGCATATAACATGCCACACATCAAAACTCAGCCTTTTAGTTCTGATATGGCACAGATGGCACCTCGCACATTTTTTTTTTTACCGTAAATCCTCTATTACGCCCACCCCCCCCCCCCCCCCCCACCCTTTTAGGGGAAGAAAGTTAATACGCCCCCCATCCCCTAACTATTCTTCAATAATAAATGATAGACTGTATTAATCAATCACGACCGTAAACCTTCGTATGGACTGATCCGGGATGGTTTATTTATCAACTGGAAGTTCGGATTTGAATTCTGATCCTCGGCTGTATGACCTAAAACTTCTTGTACTTGAGGTTTTCCACTTCGTATTCTAGTTCTTTAAGGAGAACTGATACCATAGTCACTTCTAACTTAAATAGCCCCCCCTCTCAAATACACCCTCCGTCTCTATTAACCCTCCCTCAAATGGGCTTGAAATAAATAAGCCCCCCCCCCAGGGGGCTTAATAGAGAATTTACGGTACGTTACTGTTATTTATTGTTAATTCAAACATTAATTAGAAAAAAGTCAACTTAACAACTGTGATACTTCATTTTCCTCCTCTCGTATATGTTGTGGCTCAATTTTATCCTTAGTTTAAATTTTATTTTTTTTCGTTTTTGAGTACGGTGATATATGATAATGAGTTTGAAACAAAAGAAAATAAAATCTAAACCAAGGAAAAAAACTGAACCACAACATATGCAAAGACCACAACCAGCTACTTATTAATCTAGAAAATCGATTCAGATTTTTCTTATTTGTTTTTCCTTAAATATAGATCAGTCATAGAAGTATTGATAACATAATTCTTTACTTTTTTGTCTCTAGTGTACAATGAATCTAATCTGCCATCTTTAAATCGATAAAACATATTTAAATTTTTCTTTATTTGTTGTCCCTTATATATTACCTAGCCATAAACGCAACAAGTGTAAAAAAAAAGAAAATTATACAACTTTTTAGCAAACAAGAAAAATACCAAAAACTGAATAAAAAAAGTAAAAAAACGTTATAAAAAATTAAATAATCATCTTCTCTGTTTATGTGAAACTGAAAGAAATATCTTATTACGGCTTGGAGTAACCCATAGACCTTTAACTCTCTTACCGAATAAATAATGCGCTCTGTTTGACATTAAGTAATATGTTGGAATCAATAGACTTTTTTCTTGGATAAGTACCATTTCAGCCTGTGAAAACAGCAGACATTTCGTGACGTCATCACTGGTTTCCCCGCGAAATGGCGTCTGAGAAACGAGCGCAGAGATTCCATACTGATGACGTGTAACTACCCATATCTGTGTAGCGCTTCTGATTGGTTGAAGCAAATTTCTCTCGCAACACGACCAATTAGAAGCACTACCCAGAATTCAGCTGTGACACGTTATCAGTATGGGATTTACGCAGTCGTGGCTCAGTCGTCATTTCGCAGGGAAACCAATCTAGGATCAGGCTAGGATCATTTATAAATTACCTTTCGTAATCGAGTCATTAATGCTTTACAACCTTACATCTGTTTGAGTTTTTACCGATGTTATTCTTAGGAACTGCCTTAAAACTAAAAAATAAACTGAACAGTTCTAGAAACTATCATTCGCCTTTGCTCTTTTCAACATAGGCTTTGCTGTAAAAATTCATGAATAAAACACAAAGAGAACACATATAACCAGACTGGAGCCACAAGAAACCATTTGGAAATCCACAATTGATTTGAATAGCATTGGAAGTGTGCACTACTACAATCATGAATTGGATCTAGAACAAAGAGGAGACAAGACCTATGATTAGAACGAAGCTTCATAATATCCATTGCCTTCATTTCATTTTCTTGACTTATTGTGTATATTCACTTCATTAACTGCGACTTCAAGCATTTCCTTTGTCCACCATGGTCACGAAATAACCCTTTAAAGAAATAACAATGGAACTGCCTGTCTTTTCGTCTGTTGTTGTATTCGCACCTCAAACCCAAGACTCTTATACGTACTATAAGATTCATCACCTGGGGGTGATTAGAACGTTATAGAGCAAAAACGACATTTTAACATATATTAAACCATGAGAAGAAAGTTGAAAATACGACGCGTGGTGGAGCATTTTTGGCGAATTGAGGGTTATTTGATATTTTAATGAAACAACATGACAAGAACTTGACATCACTTTTCACACAAAATTATTAAAAAACAGAAAATCACGATACAAATTCTTCAAAATGATCTTGAAAAATTAGTTGGGAGAAGTTAATACAAGATCAAAGCATTTTACACAACGTGATCATTTTATCATTCCTAAATTTTTGCTTTTGATAATGTATGGTTTTGTCAGGAGAAAATTGATGTTGGTCACTATCAGGGGCGTAGCTACCTATACGCATGGTACGCACGCAAGGCACGGTTCGCACGGTACGCACGCGTGCGTACCGTGCGAAAAGGTCGTGAACAAAGAAGATATAAAATGAATAAATCATAAAAAATAAAAAGTTAATTCTAAAAATAAAGCAAAATATCTGAAGATAATTATTTTAAGAGCACAGTTTGCCTTAATCCAATCAACGCTGGCTGTTTCTTTGAAATATATATGTTTTCTAAAACAACGGACTTTCTTTTCCTCTCCACCCAAATGTCAGTTTCAGAGAAACGAAGTAATTCATTAATGAGGGACCGAATCTTGAATAACATATATCTAGTGAAAAGTTGTTAGGCGTTTTTACTGTTGCACAAAGAGATTTGGAGAATTGTGCGTACCTCCGAAAAAATCCTGGCGACGCCCCTGACTATTTGGGACTTTATTAAAGGGTTAAACGATTGAGTATTGACTGGTCGGTAAATGTTGCAATTCCTACACAATCTTTACTATCTAACGACGAAGAAACGAAGTCTACTGATCTTTTCTCCTTCTCTGTGAGAAATATTTTCCTTCTCAAGAAACAAATTACTAAAATTTGCAATCAATTGACAATAATTGAGATCGCATATGCATCAGGCTAACGAAGTCTACACTGTCTCATCACTAACCATGAATTATAACAACCATAAAAATACTGCAAGTACAATTTCCTCCATGTTGTCCCTTTTCCTTCATTAGGAACAGGAAATAAAATGAATCTAAGGATCCAAACTAGATAGCAACCAACGGTGGACTGCAAAATTTGCTACTTTGAAAGTTGCGGAAGGTATTATCATTTCTATATGTAGTCATTTTCATGACCTTAAAACAACTTATTTCTCTTCGCCTTCCTATTTTGTATAGCACAAGCAGCTACAAACATTTATCTCACATCATTGCACTAAAAGTTAAAATATTCAGTTAGTCTTGTTAACTTGAAATTGGTCGATCCTTTGGTGTACTACCAGAATTAAAAACAATATGGACCCGCTCTTACACCTTAGAACAATCTAAAACAATTACAACGGGTATTCAATGCCAACCATACAAGTATTCTTACACGTATTTACTCTGACTTTTTGAGTTCATTATTATTTTTCTCGCTGAGGCTGTCTTTGTTGTTATTTTTGTTACGGTAAGACTTGATGTAGAAGTTACTGAACAGGATGATTAAAGTGACAAGATAAGACCAAGTCAGATAGAGCTGATTCCTACTGTAGCCACAATCAATTCGCAGGGCATTTATTATGTAAATCTGAACTGCCACAAATTGAGTCTGTTCAAGAAAAAGAGAAAAAAAAATGAGGTTACTGTATTTACTCGAATAAGCGTCGCCTCCGACTACTTCCCTTTCGTAAACGGCCGTTTCCATTTTAAACGTTTTTGAGTAGTCTTAAAAAGAAGGACCTTGGAACCTAAGTTGAATTTAGGTTAATAGTTATGAAACGGACTAGGGTCACCTGTTATTGATGTAAAAGTTAAGAGAGACAGTTTGCTAGTTCATGAACTTAAGTTTTTCGGAGCTTTGGTCGGTCGGTTTGGTAGTGTAGTGGTAAAAGAGAGAGATTAGGATACAAAAGGTCCGGTTTCGACCCTGGGTTGCGATTTTCTATCTTTTTAATAGAAACACTCTCAATAACATGTCAAATATTGGCATATTGTCTTAAAAATGGCAGCGACCGTTTATGAAAGGAACTGCATCACCTGACCTCCCAACCTCGTTCGCAGCATTTTTATTCATACTTAGCCTGAGAAAACAGCCAACATTTGCGACGTCGCCCGCCACTGGTTTTCCCGCGGAAATGACGGCTGAGAAACAAGCGCAGAAATTCCATACCGATGACGCGTAATTACCAAGATCTGGGTAGTGCTTCTGATTGGTTAGAAATTAGCTTAAACCCGAATCAGAAGCACCACCCATGGAGTGGGTATGAAATTTTTGTGCTCGTTTCTCAGACGTCATTTCGCGGAGAAACCATTGGTGGGGTCTCCAAATGTCAGCTGATTTCTCAGGCTTATGCATACTTCCCTCAACGAAGGCTGTGTTCATGCGGCACCTGACGAATTTTCGACCGGTTAAAAACTCGTGCGTTTACGTGTTCCGTTCACGGAACCACCTTAGAGCGATTTTCGTTGACCTTGAAAAATGGTTTCGGTAAGTGTTCGTTATTTTTTTATCAGTCAATGGATGAAAAGATAGGAGGCTATGGTTATAAGTGTCTTCTCGTATGCACTTCGCAGATTAACTCATTTATTCGCATGCTTTGCAGCTAATTTATAATTTATTTCTGATTTATTTTCTTTCTCTAGGCTCTGTTTTGCCTTGGTGTTTAGATGCAATGTTTTCTGCTTTATGTAAGCTCTAGTGCTGTGTGTCTTACAAATTTGCTGTCCACTGAGAGGTAAACAAAAATTACAAATACATTGGCTCCAGTTTATCTCTATTACTATACATTGTACTCATAATCTGTCTTCTCATTGGCTAAAAGCCTACAATTAACCTTGGAAACCTGCGCAACCTATAGATTAGTTAGTTATCTGCTAGCAGACATCTAACTAATCTGTAGGTTGCGCGCGCAAAGCATAATTTCCAAGAACAATGTCAATAGGCCATTTCCGAGTTTCCCCGGGCCTCTGTATCAAAACGAGGTTAGGTGCTCAACCTTTGATTTGGAAATGATTTTTCATTCTCATGCAAATAAAACTCCTTTCCACAAGAAAAGTCGAGCACCTAACCTCGTTTTGATACAGAGGCCCCGGGGAACTCGGACATGGACTATTCGGTTCCTTGCACCGGTGATTGTCGTTATTTTCTTCAAAACAATGTAAAATAAAACAATTTTTAAAGTCGGTTTTTTGATATCTGGGAATAATCAAAGTCTCGGTAAGTATTAACAGCCACAGCCGTCGGCTCAGCTGATAACTCTTCCCTTGACCTTTATTATTCCGGATGTGACAAAAACCTCATCCAATAATTGTTTATTATTATACAATTTACTCACTAACCATCTTCTCATTGGCTAAGAGCCTCAGCTAATTTTTGAAATCAGCTCAACCTACAGATTAGTCAGTTATCTGCTAGGCTCAACCTACAGATAAGTTAGTTATCTGCTAGCAGATAACTGGCTAATCTATAGATTGCGCGCGCAATGCATGATTTCCAACAACCGCGTTCATTCAGGTTCCTTGCGACGGTGTGTCTGTTGTTATTTTCTTCAAAACAATGTATAATGAAACAATTATTAGATTCGGTTTTTGTGATATCATAAATAATCAAGGTCTCGGTAAGTGTTATCAACCTCAGCCGTCAGCTCAGCTGATAACACTTCCCTTGACCTTGATTATTCCGGATATCACAAAAACCTCATCCAATAATTGTTTATTATTCGCATGCTTTGCAGCTGATTTATTTACTTCCTTTTGCTAGGCCTTGCTTTGCCTTGATATTTAGATGCTATTTTTCTGCATGTTAGTTCACGAACTGTGTGTCTTACATTATATTTGCTCTCCACTAAGAGGTATACAAAGATTGTAATTTCATTGGCTATAGCTTATCTCGAAAACCTCAAGCAGAACTTTAATATTCAAAATAATCTTCAAAATACAGTCTACCATGAAACTATAAAAAAATAAGAAAATTAAATGTGAACTAAATTGTAATGTATAGTATTGTGCTCGTAACTGACGATTGCACGTCTTAACTGACAATTGCACGACTAAGCTCGCTTGAACATAAAACTGTACAACACCTTCAATGCTGGATAACTTTATTTAAAATATATATATATATTGGTTTAAATGACGAACAAATAACCTACTCTACTTAATATCCTTTTTGAAAACAAAAGAGTAAAAACATAACAGAATACAAAACCCTTACACCATTACATATAAATGGCAAAATTGAATACCCATTTTTCGATTGAAATAAAATATCATAAAAATATATACACGCCAGTATCTCATTCAGTGAAAATTAACAAGTGCTTTAAATAGAGTACAGATGTTTAGAAACGGATGTCACCCAACGTCAAGAAATCCCATATGCAGTAACCTGCGATCTGCGATCACGCTGTTTTTTTTGTTTGTTTTGTTTCGTTTTGTTTTCTGTATTTTTTCTGGACAGGAGAAGGGAAAGGCATAAAAGAAACACGGGAGGGCATGATCGCAGGCTAAAGATGCAATTGTACAATTTAATGGAACTAATTTCACTTTTTAATCACTCTTCCAGTCATATATCGCTTTCTTTAAAAAAAAATTTTTTGTAAAAGGTCCATCACATTCTAAGATCGCGAAATGATTATTCACCGAGTTGTGTGTTTGTGTCCGGGTCATTGGTTGTTTAATCCAGAAGTCTTGCCTACGATTCTTTTTTGCTGTCCGCCATCTTGCTCTTTCTATTTTGCAGGTACGTTTTGACGTAAAAGTTGGTGAAAAGTGCCAGCTGGGTGAATGTGTAGAAAACCATGATCCATTTTGCCCAAGTGGGGTATTTACAGTCGTGGTTGAACAACGCGCCCACCCCAGATATTATGATAACAGTAAACTGAGTCTAAAAAGACAAAAGCAAACAAGCACAAAAATCACCACACGGATCTTAAAGGGGCTATGCCACACTATTTGCTATCTTTGAGAAAGCTAAAACGTGTCTTAGCAACAATCGAATTCCAAAAATAATGGACCAGTTTTGCTCTTTAACCCTTTTAAGACCCATTAGTGACCAAAATTAATTTTCTCTTTACAATATCCATAGTTTTCAAGACAAATGGTTACGAGAATTAATCAAATGATCACTACAAAGAAAATGTTTTGATCTTTATTAAATTCTCTCAACTTATCTCTAAGGAAATGTATGAATATCGCTATGGAGAACTTATATGTGGATACTCGGGCGGGCTTAGACTATATTTAGGTATTGAAACTGTTTCCAACATTAATTTTCTCCTTACAATATCCATAAGTTTTCAAGGCAAATGGTTACGAGAATTAATCAAATGATCACTAAAAAGAAAATGTTTTGATCTTTATTAAACTCTCAACTTATCTCTAAGGAAATGTATGAATATCGCTATGGAAAACTTATATGTGGATACTCGGGCGGGCTTAGACTATATTTAGGTATTGAAACTGTTTCCAACATTAATTTTCTTCCTACAATATACATAAGTTTTCAAGACAAATGGTTACGAGAATTAATCAAATGATCACTAAAAAGAAAATGTTTCCATCTTTTATTAAACTCTCTCAACTTATCTCTAAGGAAACGTATGACAATTGGTATGGAGAACTTATATGTGGATATTGGGGCGGATTTAGACTGTATTTAGGTATTGAAACTGTTTCCTGTCGTCTGTTGCTACGGGATGGCAAGGGTGCACATGGATTAAATCTTGCAAAAGTTGGGCCATTTTTTTTTCAAGTTTTAATGCTATGCCCGGCAAAAAAACACCAAAAAAGTATTATGGTTACTGCTATCTGTTACGATTTGTTTGATATCTTCTTTTTAACTCTACAGGATCATTTTCTGTTTTGGTGAAGGAAGTAATGACTTCAGCAAAGAATTGACCTAAAAGAACAAAATTTTCGTGACATGGCCCCTTTAAGCCTGTCACTCCCAATACTGGCCAAACTATCAAATTCACAAAAGATTATAAATTTCTTTCCATAAAATCTCAAACGGTGAATAAAACTATGCAAGAGTTCCGCTTACAACGTTTCAGCATTTGAATGGTAACAGCACAGAAGGACCAGAATCATTTTCTTGTTTCCTTTTATGCAGCTATTTCGAGAAAGGTTGTCGAAAGAAGTGCGCGCGACAATCCCGAAAGGTATTGCGGGTGGTTTTGAGTTCACTCTTCTTCAAAGAAATTTGAAAGAATGACACCAGAGCCCATGGACGTATGTTTGCGAGCGCTAAAGGAATGCAACAAAAGTAGGTTCGACAACTACAGTATCAGGAACAGTGTATTAATCATATCCCATATTACCTTTCGGGACTGTCACGTCAACCCTCGAAGTTAAATTTTTCTTTTGGTGGCCATTTGGCGACCAACTCTTTAGGTTTAGTCGCCAAAGGATTTTTTTAGGCGCCAAAAAGTGAAGATTAGCTAGGAAAACGGCAATCTCGTACCCAGAGTCTTCAGGCTTTTTGGACAGCGGGGCAACGCTGTCCAAAAAGCCTGAAGACTCACGAGATTGGGAAAACGGCCGACACGAGTGTAACATGTTTGAAATCGTGCACGTGAAAATTAACTGCGTAAGCACTGTGACCGTGTCTCCTGGTGTCTCATATTTTCCCGTAAACATTCTTTTTAACACTGGCGAAAAGTACCAGGACGTACAAAACCAACAAAATGTTGAGCTAAAACTGGTTTAAAGCTAGTCTTGTTTCAGTATTTTACTAATGAAACCGCACATTGAGAATTTGTTTACATCTGTCCTATGAAACAAAAATTGCCTCAACGACGCAGCCGGAAAAGACGGCGTGATCTATAAATATCAGCCAAAAAACCCAAACAAAAATACCGCTTTTGCTTTACTTTTGGTTAAGACGTTTAAGACAATTGTTTTTCGCGAAGTTTAGGTTCGTCTGGTGATGTTGTTGTGTTGGTCTGCAAATGGTCGCTTTTTATTTTATATATAATAAACGATTCAACATTTCATGTTACTCAAATTTGTCTTAAAATGTTCCATGCCGACTTAAACTTTCTGCTTTTCCATTTATTTTAACCCCCCCAAAATATATATTTATTTGGGTTGTAGTCCCAGTCTAGCCGCACACGCTGCGGGCTCGATCCATTCAACCAAAATTTCCGAAAATTTCGGTCCAAAACCCAATGGATCGGTTCGGTCCAACCGGAAAAGTTTCGAAACAACGGGTCCACCTTTTGAGGTGGACCACTTTTCCCGGTCGGACCGGTTGGAACTTTGGTTGAATGGATCGTGCCCGCAGTTTCCGAGAGAAAATTAAGAAAAACAAATTGATTGCGTGCAGCTTGTCACGCGTTACAAGGTTAAAAATTTGTCACGTGCTAGACAACGGAGCTGTGCTCAGTGGAGCAGAACAATATTTTAGTAGAAATCTTAGCGAAGTATACCCTGCTAGTAGAGGCTTTTCCCTTGTGTTTCTCAGCGTTGTACTGCCATTCTCTTCGCGGTTTTGGCTGCTCGCGTTTTGTTTTGGTTGTTTCTGTGCCGAGGAAAAGACCTCTGCAGACAGCCGTTTGGGATTCCTGTTGAGCATGTGCGAGATGAAAATGGGGTTACCATGGAATTTCTGGGTCACGTGTTGGTAATACGATGCCGCCGCCGGAGTTTGCACGTCAGTTTCACTTTCTCGCACATCCGGTCTCTAGCACTTCTGGGCTGGTGAAGAGGATTTCATGACCAGCCAAACTGACAGTATCTTCAAGAGATGAGGCATCGAGCTTACAGGCTGTAATTCCTAGCTTCACTGAGGAGGCCAAGATGCTTGGAGACCGATGGAGCTAGTTGATATATCAACGATTTCCCTAGCCTGCGTGGCCGGCGTTAGAAGGGGAAGGGGAAGAGGGAATTTGGGCGCGCGAGGAAGAAGGGAAAGGAACGCCTGCAAGGACGCTATTGTTTTCTCCGTTTTTTACGCTCAGATTCTGAGCGTAAAAATGGTGATTGGTCAGAATTAATTAAATGTCAATCTTCGAATTAATACCTTGTTCCGATTGGTTGAAATCAACATCACGCGATTTGAATAACTAAACATATGTCGTTAGTGAAGCGTGTTGAGATTCCTCTACAGGAATTCAACGTTAGAAGGCATAAATTTCGGCTTCAAAGGAGAATAGAAGGAAAAGACCTGTAAGCAGATGAGTTTTACTGACTGGTTCTGAAAAGTATCATCTCCTAACGGCTTGTCGGTTTTACTTGCCCGAAGAAAGAAAGGAAAAATCATGCTGCTTGTGTGCTTGTTATCTGCTATTTGACCCGCGTTATCAACGGCAAGATCATTGAAGACGAAGCGATCTATAACTTTTGGCGATTCTAGGTTGAGGACTTCTTCTTAACGGTTATAAAACCGCCAGGAACTTACTTTAATAATAAATTGTTGTCTTCTTGCAGATCTTCGAAGCTCAGCTCTTCTTTCCCCGCCACAAGCTTTCTTTTGTGTGCTCAGCTTCTTTTGAGTACGTGACGCCTTAATTTTTCTTAGACAAGCATTGCATTGAATGTTGCGAAGAGCCGCTACATTTCTTATTAAATATTTTCCAGCCCGATTCCTTCAGCGACAACTTGAATAGATTTATGCTGGATTTTATGTAACTCGGTATGCGTCGTTGCAACTTTCAAGGAAGATTCCTTCGATGGACGACCGCATTTGAACTTGTTTTATAGTACCTTTACTTTAGATTTCTTTAGTAAAACAAAAGAAAAACAGTGCAAGAAATACGACTAGAAGGCGTGCATCGCGGCCAGACTTATTTGACAGCTAGTCATTCACAGTTGCGTTATTTTTGTAATTTTCTTAATTGGTAGGCGGGATGGCGAAAACAATGGCTTCCTTGCAGGCGTTCCCCTCTTCCCTCCTTCCTCGCGTGCGATCTCGCGCCCTAATTCCCTGCCCCTTCTCGAACGCCGTGCCACGCAGGCTACGATTTCCCATGACCCGTTGGTAAACTGACGAATGTATCTTCAGGGGCACCCAACGAGAATATAGTTCAAAACCACTTAAACATAGCATTGTTAAACGTATTTTAGTATTTAAACGGTAGATATAGGCATATTTTTATCCCCTAAAAATTTTTCATCTGTTCGGATTTCCTAGCTGAAAGTCTAGTGATCCGAAAATTATAGGGATCAAAACTTACCTTTTCGAAAATATCAGCCAAAAAAAAGGCTCCCGAAAATTCTAGGTGACCTTTTTAGGGTAAAAATCCGTTAAAAATAGGCAATTTTACCCTTTTTTTAGGTGTTCGAAAATCCTAGGACAGGCAGGCAGGCAAGAAATTTTACAACAATGTTCCGAAAATTCTAGATCTCAAATCGTCTTCCGAACAGATATTTTCCGAAAATTGTCGTTGGGTGCCCCTGTATCTTCGCCATTCAATACATGAAACAAAGCTTTGGATTGATATTTAGTCAAAGACTCGATTGAACTATCTTTAAGGGCTTCAAAGCCTTTTCAACAGCGTCGTTGAAACTCTCACGGGAAAGACTCGCACTCGCCATGTTGATATAGCGGGCTCACTTTTGCACAGCAAACTAGTACAAAGAAGATGCGCCAGTCGATAAAACCGGTTCCACAACCGGTTTAGTCATGTGATTACCTCCTAGATCTTGAAGGTATCTAATACGCATGCTCAACAGGAATCCCAAACGGCTGTCTGCAGAGGTCTTTTCCTCGGCACAGAAACAACCAAAACAAAACGCGAGCAGTCAAAACCGCGAAGAGAATGGCAGTACAACGCTGAGAAACACAAGGGAAAAGCCTCTGCTAGCAGTGTAAGCGAAGTAAGCGTTCGTTTGAATGAATATCGACGAGATCTTCTAATCTTCCCCCTCTGGGATATCAGCAGAGGACCTTAATCATTTCAGTACAATTCAGACAATTGATCATCTTTTTCGTTTCTTCAGTTTTTCTCTGGTCGCCAACTTGGCGACTATTTTCCGAATCAAGTCGCCAGTACCAAAATTTTAGTCGCCATGGCGCCTAAAGTGGTCGCAGCTTCGAGGGTTGCACGTGCACATTTTTTTCGACAATCTTTCTCGAAATGGCTGTATTCAAATTTGATAATCCCATCGAGGTTCAAATAACAACAGCCCCAATTTGTACAAAAAAACAAAACCCTGGGAACATTCTGGTCGTAGTAGTAGGAAAATGACGACATCATGAAAAGGGATTTTTGAAAGACAGTGAAACCTATAATCATTGATTTGATCATTACAAGACATTCGCAGATCTTTAGTTTACAGGCACAATTTCCCAAGTTTCATAGCTAATAAGGGCGTATAACTAGCATTTATAATCAAAATGAAGTAGGCATACAGCCGTGACACGGCCCCTTTAAGTACAGCTTTTTCATATTTTGGGGCCTGAATCTAAGACGATCAACAGTTCTAATGTGCCCTGACTACTCCAAATTGGCAATGTGGGGTAAATATTTTTCCGAGCTAATACGTTATTTATTATTATTATTATTATTATTATTATTATTATTATCATTATTATCACTATTTTTTTGGGTTATCTCTGTGTCATGAATTATATTGTTACACTTTGCAGAGACGACATTAGGCATAGGAGATCGGAGAATTCTCCGGCTCCGAACGTGCGATAGCCCATAAATATTTTCTATTCAGACATGGGGCCTTTTTCACAATATTCTCCTGTAAAGTTACACCTTTCTCCTGCTACTAGAATTCTTAGTGAAAACGTTACTAACGTGTCGAAGGTCTCAACTATCGAACGAATGTGTCTGTTAGAATAACGCTTTGAGAAAACACTTTTGTTAACAGAAAATATTATGAGCACAACTGCAGAATGCTGGAAATCAAGAGTCGAACGATACCACACATGAACTAAAATGACCCTACATATAATACTGCACAGTTTCTTCTTAACCGATAAAGACGCATATTGATAAAAATGTTAAAATAATGAATCATAGATATTATCCTCTTACAACACTACCTCTTATAGTACGCATCAAAACAACGAGGCTCCCTAAACGTTTTCTATCACTCTTCGCGCTTTAAAAAGGGATCTCCTCAATGACTCGACTAACTAACTTACTACTACTTTTCCTTTGAAGATAAAGCTAAATATGACTTCAAGATACATTAAGAAAAGTATTCCTTCCTGCTCACAATACTCAAATTATGCAGCCGTGTTGCAATTATTATTAAGGTATCAGTCATTCAAATGCCGACGTACTAACTATTCTCTTGCATTTTAAAAAGAATTTGATTTTCATTGTGCCGCAATAACTAACTGTTCTATGCTTTATAGCCAGATCAATAGGACAATTGCACGATGACGATATTTGACTACAACTACCAGAATTCATTTCGGTTTTACTTTGTTATTTAAATTTGTCAATCCCGCTGAGGATTAAAGAACAATAGCCTTAATTTGCACAAGAAAACAACAAACTCGAGGATTCTGGTAGTTGTAGTAAAATGACGCCATCGTGCAATTGTCCTATTCATGTCAAACTAAACGAGCATGAATACATTTAACATGAACAAGACACAGGACAACATTATTGGCATCAAAGCTTTATTGAAAGTGTTATGTATAAGTTAGTGTACTAAACTTGCAAAAATCCATGGACAAAAACATTAATCATTATCATTTAGTCATTAACTGTTATTTTCATTCCCAAAAATAGTGATTAATCAATCATACATGTCATAAGAAAAGAACTTGGACGTTTGTTATCATAATTTAAGTGTGAACGCACTAAACCAGACTGTGAGCCATTTTGCGAATTTTGCCAACGAAACATGGTCGACAGAGACAAACGGTAGGGGGACCCAGACCAACATCGAATCGGAGACTTGAGCTATGTTTGCACAATACTTGATAGCTCTTGCGCCGGGACGTAAACCAGGTCGGAAAGGGCTTCCGTTCATACATAAGGGGGTGTTTACATGAGAAAACTTGCACCGGCGCGAGTTTCATACCGACATGACTTTTTGATTTCGTATCGCGTTTACATGATGACTGGGTCATTTCACATCTCGTTATATGAGGGTACACTTCATGTTGATAAAATGCACGTGTGATTCAAAATCGCGAACATTACGCATGCGCTACCCATTCCAGTCTACAGGCAGACCGATTTCACACCGAAACGGGTGGTCGTTTCGTGTTTACATGATACCGTTGCGAGATTTCGTACCTGAGTGAAATTCTCGCCCCGGTACAAGAACCGGGGTAAACTCACGCCGGGGTGACTCGCGCCAGTAGGAAATTTGTGGTGATATCATGTAAACAAATGTAGAGCCATGAGAGGGAACCGCAGTGAACTCGCTCCGGGGTGAAAGTCGCCCCGGTGTCATGTAAACACCCCCTAAGAACGCTCATTTCTGCGTGGTGTCTGTAGAGGGGCGCAGTCGCCCCACCCCGATATTGAACGTGGATAGGATAGGTTTCTATGTCACTCTTTGGCGCAGAATGAACAGGTATTCACACTATACAGGATAGCTTTTCAAGTCGACGTGAAAAGCTATCCGGCATAATGTATACATATAGCTTTAGTTGTGACAAAACATGCCTTTGGTTTTAGAAGCACTTACTACTTCGCAGTGCGGCAAGACGAAAGATGTTAAAATACCGAAATTTATGCTTGTGTGTTCTTACAAAATAATTCAAGTGTGCTCAGAGTATTACTGCTAACCGCTGTTTTTAATAAATTGTTATTGCTAACGTGGTTGATACAAACGACGATTACCAATGATGCCATTTGGCTTTACAGTTTCGCCAAACAGCGGAAAGACGAATTTTCAGACAAATTTCGATGCTGGTTATCCGTGTTTAATATGCATAATTGGCGTTGCTTGCTAATACGAAAACAATATACCCTTGAGAACAACATGAAAACATTTTGCGAGCAAGTGCAGGACCAGCGGAAAGAAAAAAGAGCGCATTGTTTCAGTTTATAATCTGCTTTAATATACCTTCCAAAAGCGTCTGAAGGAAGCCCCTTGGACGTAAAGGGGGGATCTTTCGGAATGAACTTCTAGAGAAAAAATGATTATGGCGCTATCTAAATACGTTTTCACGCGAGTAGTGAGCCCGGAGTTTTGAAAAAAGACAAAACAACGGCAACATCTTTAACAATTCGTCTTTGATGAAGAAGTAGGTAAATGAATTAATGATACTATAAAAAAAACCCGACAAAACAATCAAATAAAACGGATAGAACGTCTTAAATGAAAGAAGTACAAAATTAGTTGTGTATAAAAACGCTTGTTTATTTTACATTTTCATTAAAACTTGATAGAATCTAAGGTAATACGTCATTTAGTTTCTACTAAAACAATTACACTACTGATTCTCGTTCTCTAAGAGTCAAATGGTCATATATTGCCTTACTGAAAAATCGAACTCGAACTTTAAAGCTTAGCGCCTATGTTAAGTATGTTACGAAAATAAAACAAACAAAATAGACGGGGCTTATTACCGTAATAGGGACGGCAACGGGAACGTCAAAAAACAATAGGTTCAATGAGCAAAACAACAACTCTGCACGAGCATCACGCTTTTTTGTACATTTCTTTGCCTTCACTCCACAGCTACGACGTGAAATGACCAAATTTTAAGTCTACTTGGGAATGGGAACGGCAAGGCCGGATAAATTCTACCATCTCTGTCCGAACTTGAGCGCGTTCCCCTCTCTTCAGATCCAGCCAAAATCCCCTTCTTTTACATAACAGGCGAATATTTAATTGGGATAATCACCAAAAATTTTAAAATGATGCGAAGTCTGTTTTTCAGCGACGTTTCATGGACGTCGCCGTTGTAGGATCGTAAGGTCCCTAAAAATTATTACGTTGACGGGTAGCCTGCGGACTTACAACAGGGGGCTTTCTTCCGGGGAATTTTTATGGTAGAAGAGTGCATTTCAAACGAGTGTAAAAATAAGACATAGTCTTCCGTTTTGTATTTCTTCAATTTCTTCAATTTGTGATTTACACGACATCGTGATCTAGCTTTTCAGCCAATCAAAAGTCTTGTTTGCAGGCGATTTCCCGTGCTTGAAACATTTGCCTTAAGTTCTGATTGGTTTATTTGAAAGTCTTCTTCTGTTGTGATTGGTCAGATTAATCCGCCGTTGGTCTCACCTCACTCAGTTGAAACCGCTCAGCTCTATAGGGTATTGCAATAAATAAGAGGATTCTTACCAGTTGAAGCTTTGTGATGTAGCGTTTCCACCACAGATACGGGCGCATTCGTGGACCAATCGCAGACAGACCATAATAAGCATACATGACCACGTGGACAAAACTATTGCATGCTGCACCGAAGTAAGCTGAAAGTAAAGACAGAAGGTCAGAAATTTGTTTCAAAAATACCAAGTTTCAAGAAATGGAGTAAAGCGACCACAGAAAAGATATTGACAAGATACTTACATACACCTCCTGAAACAAAACAAAAGGAAAGTGTTAATTTAAAGGAAGTTTTCTTAATCATCTAACTTGCGTAAAACGGGAATTTGAAAGCTACGTAAGGCGTTAAGTGATCGATCTTAATTCATGACTGGTTTATTTTCCTCGTCTATTTTCACATTCGTTAATTTCTTCTTTGGTAAGTTTAATACCTCATTGCAAAAAATCATACAACAAAAAAGGTGGTGGCGTTTACCTAGGTCTTAAGAAGTGAAAATCATGACCAAAACGACCGGGAGGTAATGTAAACACGTTTTTTTCTCTCAGTCTATTTAGCTTCTCTCGTCTTCCTTTTGCTAACCCTATCATCTCGTCTGTTCTCTTTCTTTATCACTTAAAACTCAGTTGGAATAAGCATACAAGCATCGTTCTTTCCCTTCCCTTAAAGGCCACACCCACTAAAGACGTGTTTCTTTACATCCTGCCCCATGCTTCTTCCACGGATCCCCAACACTAATACGTGACTGATACTCACACCTGGAATCCTTTAGTTGACCACACCCATTAACCGCGTCTTTCTAACACTCCAGTCCCCTTTTTTAGCGCAGCTCCAGCGCGCTCGTGGGCGGAGCCCCATAGCTAAAGTAATCTACCAATCCCAGAAAATTTGGGAATCACGTGACCGTACACCGACCGCCGTCCGTCCGCACCACAGGGCAACCAATGTTCAATTTCACACTTTCTAGCTAGTTTGGGAGCACAGGAAGACTTATATTGCACACATATTGCACATCAATGTTGTGATCAATTGACAGCTGTTAAAACAAGGTATCCGCTGACCAGTATCACCTGCCCGCATCGCAGGCTCAGGCGTCGACCCATTGAGGTCGAGTACTTTTTTGAAGTTATCCGCTGACAAGTTACTGGTTTAAAAATGATCGCATGCTCAAGTTTATTATGTTTTTAAATTTATATGAAATATGCTGTGTTTATATCATGATGGCCCTGCACTGTTAAGAGTTTGATTTCAAACTAACCATGGACGCGAAAATTCAGAAAGTTATTTAAAAATACAGGCGGGGAAGACCTTTTCTTACTTAGGTAACGCGTTGGTCACGCTCTACGCCCAATATTTATGCTCTGATTGGTCAAAATTTGACAGGTGAGTTCATGCGGAAAATTTATGCAGCATCTTGAAACTTGTTTACTTTGACAGCTGAAGCTGACAGAGTTTTGGGTCAACTTGTGATGTTTTTAACTGTCTTTTTGCACTGGATGTACAAAATGAAATACAGCTGCTATCAAGTCTGTTATTCATGGCTAGTTTGTTCATTGGTTTTTTGGTTGAGAGATGCGTCGCTTGTCAAAGTCGGAAATCCGATTTCGGATGGCATCGTTTTCGTTTTTCACCTTGCTTGATGCGTATTAAAGAGGATTCAAAATTCTCAAGCGATTCTCGCGTTACTTGATAGCTTTTAGGAGCCGCATCTCGAAAGGTAAGCCTGAGTAATGATTGCATTTGATGTTTGTTTTTTTATATCTTATTTCATGTAGTCGAGCACAATTTATGCCGCAAGTTTATGCACGTTTCACTGACGTTTGTAAGATTTGAGACAATGAACCGACCTAATATCAGGTTTGATGTAAGCTTACAGAACTTAAAAAAGCCTTTAGATATATTTTCTCACCACAAATAGAAAGAAAACGTTCCGAAGAATATTTAGTTATAAATTTGGCTGTAGAAAGAAACCTTTGAGCGATTTTCTTGCCTCGAGTTCATCTTTGAGAAAAGCAAACACCGCGAGGCCGGCTTAAAACATAAACTTATTAAGCTTTAAGGCTCAGGATTTTTCGAAACGCTTTACTACTTATCTTCGTGAATGAAAATTATTGTCTCTGTAAATGTTTAACCGAATTATATTTCTTTTAGCGATTGTTAGTAGTCTCTCTTGCAATTTAAATCGCTGTACTGTTTGTTTGCAGTCGTTCATGAACATCGCTTGCAGGAGTTATCTTTTTGCCGCGCGTATCAAACGCTTTTCAAGATTACACATTGTTATAAAACCCTTAAATAATAAAAAAAAAACAATAAATTATTTGTTGAAGCATAACTCTTTTAATGTTCACTGCAAATTTGGCGCTCGAGGTCTGTATGATAAATTTAAGAATTTGTTCACGCTTAGCGTGCGTATATCGAGTTATGGATGCACTTGGGAAGTTTGGAGAGCACGAAAGATGCGTAAGAGTTGCACGAGTGTTCTCCAAACTTCCCAAGTGCATCCATAACTCGATATACGCACAGCTAAAAGCATGAGCAAATTCTTTTATAACATAGCTGACAAAAATGCTTGCTTTTTGATTAACTGCAAAATTCTCGTAACGCGCGCCACAGAAAAACAAACGCTTCTACTGGAGGTTACAAACACACCACAATCGCCTAGTTTGAAAGAAATTCTTTCTTTAAAACTGAGAAAGAAAATTTGCTTATTTATTCGTTAACGATTAATTGATGCTAAGCAGAAAAAACGATGAAAGTGTCTTAAGGTCCACCTAAAGTTAAAATACTCACACGTTCGTAAGACGTCGTGGAGTATGGTTTGGATCTGGCGCTGAGAAGATGTTTACTGTTTTGCTCGGCGAAATCCAGAAAACTTGTTTTTTGGCGAAGACGACTGTCATCCTACTTTACATTCATTTAGGAACAATGGCTGGTCATTACGGCTACTTGAGAAGACCTGGCAGCAGTTGTTTTTATGAGTAATAAATTTGTCTTCTTGTGTAATTTGTCTTGTCATTGCAAAAGAAATTTTCCTGATTTAGTCGGATTGTTCGGCGATAACAAAAGTGCATAACAAATTTAAAAACCATAACAACGGAAATTTTACCTTTAATTGTTGTTTATGACCAATTGGTGTTTTCTTCTGTTCCCAGTGAATGTCTCTCGGCCAAAATTTGCTGCAGTTGGTCTTCCGACAAATTTGCGAAACGCGCAACTTGCGAGATTTTTTGAATTCGCGTTTATTTTTGCTGCTTGTTGCAGGATCAGGACCTAAAAGGCAAGAGAGAATGAGCTCATTCTCTCTTGGTAAAAGGTCAATGCCGATTGAAAAAGTAGGCAGTTCTTCGCTGGTTTCTTACATATTTTAAAGAGAAGGAAAACTGCACTGCAGCTTAAAAGACGACAACTTTGCAGCCAGGTAAAAAAAAAATGCTCACGTCATCTTATTTACGCACGGGCGTGCGTAAATAAAGATTTTGTTCATAGCGGCTCAATAGGACTTATATAGGGCAAGCACGCGCGCTATTTTATAAAGTACTGTTTCACCTCAGATGTGATGTGTAAAAAGTATAAAAGGTTGGTTTACATATCCCCGGATTTGTTGGCAAGATTTTATAAAGTAAACTTGTCGAAAGCAAAAAATTCGGCCTGATTTGTTTTCCAGGTATAATCCACTGTGATCAAGAGCCATTACGGCTCTTGAATGTGATCGAAGAGGATTGCTATGTTTGGATGTTTTATATGGCTATCAACTCGATGGAAGATGTTTCACTCTAAAATCACTTAGCCTTTCCCATATGAATTTCTCCTTAAGTTAACTGATTTGTGGATTACAAGTTTATTGTTTGATTTAAATAATAAGTTTATTAATGGGAGCTTCGCTTTTAGCCCTGGCTAAATCTATATATTACTCTAGCCTCTCATCACTCTCACCTGGATCCTTTCGCTGATCACACCATTTAGAACGCCTTGCAAACGTTCCTGTCCCCATTCTTACTCTAGTCTGCAATCCCTCTAACCTGAAATCCTTTCCCTGACCACTTCATTAATCCTTTCTTTCTATCCCTCCTATCCTCTTTCTTAGTCTAGCCCCCATCCATCTCACTTGGAATCCTTTCTTTGACCACACCCACTAACAGCGTCTTTTAAACCTTCCTATCCCCTACCTTATCCTAGCCGTCCATCTCTCTCACCTGGAACCCACTTGCAGACCATCCACCACAATACGCACATACTAGCGTGATGATACACGTGTAGAAACGTCACTTGGTTATTCTTCTTGCGAAGAATGAAGAAAAACTGCAATAGAAAAGATATCAATCGGGTTCCGTTTATATGAAGAAAAGTTGTCCCGGGAAGAAGGGCCATCCGCCTACCCGAGATAACCTGGGGGGGGGGGGGGGGGTTCACTCTAATAGCCAGGCCAACTTTTCTCCATATAAACACTTTGGTTCGCCCAGCCAAGTCGACTCGGTTAAGGTGAGACAATCAGAGCATGCGCGAACGTTGTTTTTAAACAATCAGAGCATGCGCAACCGCTATTGGCTCGGACCTACAGGGGTCATCTCTTTTCTCGAATAAACGCTCGCTAAAGTTGACTGGACAGGGTCGGCGACTCTTTTAAGCAGGCCAACTTTTCTCTATATGGACAGGGCCTTAGTACACCCTTTAAGCCCCAATATCCACATACAAATTCTGCAAACTGATCTGTATACATTTCTATAAAGAATGAGTTGAGAGAATTTGATAAAAGATCAAAGTGTTTTTTCTTAGGTGATCATCTAATTTATTCTCATAACCTAATCTCTTGACAATGTATGGATATCCTTAGGAGAAAATTGATGTTGGTCACTAAATAACGGCAATAATACCGAACTTAATTATTGTTAAATCAAATCCAAACAGCTTTCATAACACAGACAACTTGTATTTCCTCAAGACCCTGGTAACTCATCAACTTTACTTACCGTGTCTAGATACTCGACAAACTTAGACAACCAATAAACGTAACAAACGCGAGCCAGCTGTGAAAAAGGGAGATAACAATACTGAGCTTCAAAGAATTTTTCCTTAAAATTCTTGTTTAATAAAGGTTAAATAGAAGCCTGTAGCAACTGGTTCACAGGGGAGGGAACAAAAAATAAACATAACAAGAATAGAAACAACGACAACAACAGCAACAAAAACAAAATTGAAAGAAACAAACTTGAATCTGTAGACAACGCATGATATTATAATTATTCCACAAAAACCTAACTCAATTTTAAGCTACACGTGCTTAGTACGATTCACCTGACAAAGACAAACCCAAAATGTGCACAAACACTAATGACATTACTGATATAGTTGACGAATATCACCTTCGTGAAAGTAACCTAGAATTAGTAATCGCATCTAAGTTAAAGAGTGCAACTTTGTGCTGAAGTAGTCTATACAAACCCGATTCAATCTTGGGTCGTCACGGACGTAAGGCACTTGCTCACACAAAAAGTTAAAGTTGGGAATATCCATGACTGAAGCGATAAACTGCATAAAATCAAAAATGAATAAATGAGTGGGCAAATGAAAGAGTGAAATGCAATCCTCCTTCCATCACCTCCCCTCCCCTCCCCCCACCTCCGCTCCAGAATTTTCATTCACGCTACTCACGAGCTGCAATCTTCCACTCATATTCACATTAATCACGATCGGCTCTCTCCCACACTCATTCACGCTACTCACGAGCTGCAATCATTCACATTACTCCCGAACCGCCCTCCGGCTCCCACACTCATTCACATTACTCACGAACTGCCCCCTCCCAAACTCACTCACGCTACTCACGAGCTGCAATCTATCGCACTCATTCACGTTACTTACGATCTGCCATCTCCCACACTCATTCATATTACTCACGATCTGTAATCTCCCACACTCATTCACATCACTCACGAACTGCCCCCCCCCCCCCCCCCCCTACAATCATGAGTAGAGCGCACTAGAAAGTCGAGAGTAGGAAACCAAGATCATTCAGAATGCTAAGCTTTCTTAATGTTTGTTTCAGATTGAGATAACTGTAGCATCATCTATTCTTCAATGTTATAACTGAGCCATGAGCCACGCTCACCTCGTATACCATCCAACCAGATAGAAGTACAAGTGCGAAGTTGTACACAATCAGCACTTCTCTCAGACTGTAAGCTGGTCTGGTCTCCATTATCTTGGGCCCTACTTTGACAATGAACAAATACATGGCCACTAAAGCGACAGTCGGCCATGGAGTGGCAATTAAAGGCCATTCCTCGGTTTTGGGATCTAAAGTAGAGAAGCATGAGAAAATTAGACGTTAAACTGAACAATGATACCATAACGAACAAATAATTAACTAAAACAACAAACTAACAAGAATATAATCATTTGATTATTTTAGAGAACAGACCCAAATGTGCCCGGCTTTTGATTGATTTGACGGAATCCAACACAAAAATAACGGTAAGAACAGCGCTTAGTACTGGCTATGCAAAGGCTTAGAATTAGTAACTTCGTTCCCTGCAGGGGTCCGTTTCTCGAAACTTGTTAGACTAACAGTTTTCCAAAACTTATTTTTGTTGTCTGTAACGTTTGTTATAATGCTGGGGAGACAAATTTGTTTAGCTAAAACTGTGATTTTGCCATTAAAAAGTAATTTTTTTGGCTAACTTTACGTTCTCTCACCGCGAAAAACGACGCGTAACTGGCTAAAACAACCTAGACAGCCGTCACGTTGCCAATCTGCAGCCTTAAAATGATGTTCTTAAGTTTTTGAACTTTGTCCATTCACCACGTTCCGCGACCAAAGGTAGGATTCCTGTGGGACATATGGCAAATGTTGGAGGGACCTTGGCCGATGAGCGCCTGTTATTTGCAGCTCGGATTACTCGGATTACTAGGTACTAGAGTCAAACCCCGTTAATATGAACACAGAGGGTTGGATTTCGAGAAAATGTAAGGGCTTTCTTTCCCTAGGGACAAAGCAAACTGGGTGTGATAATGAGGTGTCCGTATTAAGCGGGGTTTGACTGTAGAAGGTTATCTGTGAAGAACAACTTCGTCCCCAGGGTCTTCTAGCTTTCCAATGAGGCGACGGCCGCCATATTGAGCGATGAGTGGGACAGGACGCTGGGTACGAGGTTGAAAACTGATGGTCAGTTTATCCTTACATCTCCTTACATGGAGTGAGATAGGCAGTTTGTCGATCGGTGTAGATACTTACCGCCGTTTTCGATGACCCATTGGTAATAATCTACTAGTCTTTGTGTAGTTGTCGTCATATCAGCGTTCGTTAACTACAGTACCTGTACAAAATGAGACAGCTTTGCTTTTAGTGCAAGTTCGCTTAGCTGGTTTGGCTGCTTTATAACAAAATAGAATAAACATAGTTCTTTAATAAACCATAACAGGATTAAACACCCTAACTCGCAGGAGGCAACCAGTTGCCTATTTACGAGTATGACCGACGATTTGAACTTGGGACGGTCGAGAAACAAATCCAGCTGCGGTCAGTGGTCAGTGCGATACTCGAACCCGGGACCGCCGAGTCCGACGCGCTACCCACTCGGCCACTTATAAACAACAGTTACCAACAGTAATGTTAACGACAGCAAACGACAGTAAGTCAATCGATAACAAAACTTGAACGGCTACAAGTCGGTCAACGAATGAAAAAAAAAACCTCCATTTCCAAATTACCCAGTTCGTCATTCAAGTTTATTTACCGCCCATATGCCGACGATCTGTCGGTGATCTTTGGGATAAATGACTGACAGTCGGCTAATTCTTTTTAGGGGTGGGGGGGGGGGGGGGGGGAGCGCTCCTTTGCAAGGATTGACGTATTGTGGGTGTTTAACTTAAAATGTTTATTTCCTAGTCTCAGCCCATTAACTTTTAAAATTTTGGCAAACAAAAACAAAAAGTAATGTACTGAGTGACGAAAAGAAATTAAAGAACAAGACAGACCCTGACCTGTTCCAGGCTCTCGGATAGAAGGGATGACGCGTTAGTGTAACGCACGCGAAATATGTGATTTGCACCTTTCCTCTCCCCAGTTTCCTCCCGTTTTATTTTCGTGTTCGCGCTGCCTCGATTTCGCGGACCCGACTATCTCGGACCCTGAAACAGGCTACACAGACGACCCATGCCATATAAGGTTAAGGTAAAGTTAAAAGTGTATTAGTTTCACAAAACGACGTCTAAAGCGTTAAAACCGCCTCCTAAAACTCTGCAGCAAATAGAAACACTACCTACATAAAACATCGACTAGCAAGGCAGGAAAGGCAAGCTAGTCTTGTCCAGCTATGGCGCATCACGTATAATAATCGTGAATTTATTTCACACCGCCCTGCACACGGCGGTGACGCGAGAAATGCGATTTAAACTTAAACCAAATTTCAAATGTAGGGAGGAATTTAAAACTCGCTTGATTTAACCAGGGATAATGTTAAAGTACTTAAGCAAACAAAGTAGATTGTGGTTCAAAGTGTGAAGTCAACTTTTCGATGGAACAAAACACTAACAAAACACTAACAAAAACACTAACAAAAAGATAACTAAAATAATTGTCACGCCAGCAAAACTAAAACGGACTGTTCAAACGCGAGAAAAGAAAAAAGGTTGATCTATAACGACTCACCCAAAAATTCTCTTGCAGTTAATTTTTCCTCTTTATACAGCGACGGTTAGCTTTCGATAACTTACAAAACGTCACCCTGCGACGAAGAATCTAAACGGGAGAAAAGCAAGCGCAACCGAGACTGTTGAAAAAATTGAGCGAATCAGAAGCTACAAAACGACAGGTGTTTCCATTCGTGACAGGTTTACTACACAATGTTTGCGTCTCAGCTTTCAATTCATTAGCAAGAAGTTTCGAGTTACGGCTAACTACTTCTTAATAGAAGCCTAAAAATCATGTGAAATACGTTGTTTACAGGTTGACAATTTTCTTTTTTCTATTTATGATATAATTTATATGGAGTCAATCCTTTTAGGGAAAAACATGAAAGAAGCTGCTGCGCAGCCGTTTTATTATGCTGGAATTGCTAACAGTCCCTTTTAAGTCTATGGAGTCCAGGCTTTGCAGGACACGAGAAAGCAAACGAGCCCAGAAGGAACTGGGGAGAGATATCTTTTCCCTTCGTATTCTAGCCTGTTCACAGACCCAAAAAATTAAAGCAACAGGTTTAAATTTAAAAAAACAACTTTTCACGTCTATCCTTAAAGGAAATTACGAAAAATATAATGTGATGTTATTAGGTAGAAATAAGGAGAAGCCATCGATAAATGTTATGATTGATAAAATACATATTGAATCTTCCCCAGGTCTAAAATGCTAGGAGTCACACTAGATGATAACCTTAACTACAAAGCGCACATAAGCGACATCTGCAGAAAGACAAGTAAGAAAATCGGTGTTCTAGGCCGCATGAGAAATATGCTTCCTATGCAAGCTAAGCTGCAACTATACAAATCTGCAATTTTACCAAATTTTAACTTATTGTCATACGGTTTGGCACTTTTGTTGTGCATCAGATGCATGAAAAAAACTAGAAAAAATACAAGAACGAGCACTGCGGATAGTATTTGCAGACAGGACTGCTACATATCAAGAACTTTTAGACAAGGCTAGTCTTCCTAGTCTTGTAAACAAAAGGTTACAGGATATCTTAATTTTAATGTATAAAGTTAAATATTCTCTAGCTCCGGAACATATTTGTGATAGTTTTTATAAACAGGGTGAACATTATAACTTAAGGACGTAGCGATTTTCCTATTCCACGATATGGCACAGTTAAATACGGCAAGCATAGCATCAGATATCTAGGCCCCTACCTTTGGGGCAAAATTAACCAGGACATACGCGGTAAAACTAGTCTAAGAGCGTTTGTGGGAACCAGGGCGGACTGTCTAGCCTGCTGGATGAGGCGTGTAACTGCTGTGCGTGTACATGACGTTCTTGTACTTGATTGTTATTGATATGGTTTTTTTTTTGCACTTCTCCTCTTTCATCGTATGTATATATATATTTTTAAATTATACATTGATTTTCTTTTTTTTACTTTGATTCTATGATTTTATTTAGTGTCCCCAATTAGCTTTCCTAGCGAAAGACGTTGACACTTAATTAAAGTTCATCTATCTATCACGCTTTATTTGCCGTCGTTGCACGACTACAACGTTTTTCTTTTCCTGAACTTTGTTACAGTCCATTAGAATTACAGTCCATTAGAATTCAACTCCAAAAACATTTGCCAACATTTGACGCAGTACGTATACGAGATGGAATAAACGCAATAAAGGTTGAAGCAGCGCGAATTCACTTTTTAAGTGACGTTTTCGTAGCAGTCGCTGTCGTTGTTGCTTAAGTCCTCCATTTTCTCTTTTATAGATCGGTCAGCACTTTTTAACACCTGTCGAAAGGCCCTTAGCCACCTTATGAAGTTTACACAACGAATTATTCCTTATCGTTTTGGATTGGCCGGTTAAGCACTGCGTTTTACAGATTAAGGTTAAGCACTACCTTTACTGATTAGGGTAAAGCACTGTTTCGAAACTGGTTAGGTTCCTTTTTTGGGTTGGGGTTGATGCTATGTGTACTTTAATTTACCTTGTGTAAACTTCATAAGGTGTCCAAGGGCCTTTCGACGGATGTTAACGAGTGCTGACCCGTGCTGACCTTATAGTCTCGTCGAGCGCGCGTATGAAGGTAAAAACCGCGAGGGATTTATTGACCACTAGCGCAAGGGGGTGGGGTTCAGGGTAGAAGAGAAAATAATCTTCCCCCACGCGCGTTTTTCGCGTCTGCTTGTAACATGATCACCAACTGGACAATCCTGATCGAATACTTGTAACAATATACTATTTTGCAGTACGCTCATTCAACACCTGTTCCCTATAAACACAAACATCAACATGCATACTCTCCAAACTCTTCTCCACTGTTTAGAATAAAGGACATTAACATAATATGTTAAAAAATATAAATATATATAGAGAGAGTGTTTTCACTCACGTGGCCAGCATCCATGCAAATTTATTGGAACAAAAGAGAGCATTTGCATAAGAAAAGAGTTCAACTCCCACAGGACTGGTTTGGGACACCAACATGGCCGCTTGTCTCATTGTTTTGGGACACCAATATTGCCGCCATGACGTCATGTGAAAACACTCTAAAATTATATCACTATCTATTTCAACAGTTTTTTTTCAAAACTACAAAAATTAATGAGAATAGTATAGAGATCCCTATTCAGATCAGGCCTCTTTTGCTTGGGTTCCCTTGAAAGGCCCTCCTCTATAACTTTAAAACTGCTGATGATACATGCAGCCACTAAAATAACACCAAACGATGAATTCAACATTTACACATCTAGGTACAACTTGATTGACACAAAGAGGTAATTTGACACCATTATGATGTCATATTGTTCAATTCATTGACAGAACCTAAATTTAATCAGTTTTTCCCCATTAATAATAAATGAAATGATGTGTGGAGAGAAGAACACAGAAAAAAAACTTCCGAGTTCCAGATGGGAATTGAACCCATAAACTTCTGTAGACAAGTCGGATGCTCTAAGCACTGAACTACTGAGAACTCAGTTGGTTCTAATTAGCCTATGTAAATTTTGAGTTTGTTGTTTTCGGTTTCCCCCTTGCTTTAATGTTGACTTAGGGGAGGGGTGGGTGGGCAGTTTTCCAGAAACATGTAATGACCCCCCAAAGATCCCTTGGGGAAATAGTTTGGGTTGAGCTCGACACTCAGGGTCTTAATCACTTTCACGTTTGCAGTTACACGCCTATAAATTGCCCAAGGGGAAATGAAAAATTGAACCCTATTCTGCAGTAAATGTTCTTGTAAACATTGAAGACTGACATAAATATGTGTGATGTTTTCCACAAAAATTTTTTCCCTTTTCATAAATTAAACCTCTACATCAATTTTTTACTACACTTGGCAATAGACATTCAGCTCTTACAGCAGTTACCACTAACACACACCCTAGACTTACCAGAATTTCAAATGACTGCAATTTTAATTTTATTTATTTCATTAAGATGAAGGATTACATTGTTAAAACAATGAGGTCTCTGTGAACTGAATGAAATAGTGGAAATACTCTCTGTAGTTAACGTAAAGGTTTTCAGGTTGTTTATTTATTTGATTGTATGAAAACGTGGGAGCCGTAGACGAATTGCCAAGGAGCATAAATTAATTAAAATAAGATATCACACAGACAGGGGACAAAGGTTTCCTCTGAACAGGGGCTGTTTTCGAACATGAATTTTGTAACCTGCAGATCTACTTATCATTCTTCATGATATTGAATAGAATCCTAAACTAGCAAGAACTCAGACGAGTTCCAGGCGTGTATATATTGAGAAAGCTTATGTGATTGTAACTTACAGTGTTTAAATAAGTCGATAACTCAAGTTTCCTTCGACAAACACTTAACAAATTTGTACTCCTTGTACTCTTGACATGAAAGGGTGCCAGTTCTTGAAGCAAACTATTGCAAAAATGGCTTAAACGCCAACATTTTTCTCGGGGTGCTCGAGAAACAGGGAAAGCATCTTCTCTTGGCCAACGAGTGAAAACCATCCAATGGTAACAGTTGATTGACATCCACTAAACCACAGGTCTGAACTGAAGAAAAAACCCTTTGAGGGTGCGTGTTAGTGGTAACCACTGTAATTTTGTAATTTTGAGACTAAAAGTGAAACAAACACCGATATAAAAATTTTAAAAAATTTGCAGCTCGCAAGTCAAAGCAGTCAGACCCACAAAATTAGTACATGTAACAACGACTTCTTGACCACTGATGTAAAGTTGACTTCCAATTAAGTGTGTCTCAAGGTGCTTTTGAATCTATCAAACGTAAAAATATTCACAGCAACGCTCAAAATACTTTTGTGTTTTCAAACTTTAACTTTACCTGTAAATTGAATTATTCCAAGAACTAGTGGATAATTCTTATGACACATTTATATGCTGTTTGCAGGTAGCCATTACAACCGCTGGAGGAGGATCATAAGTCAGTTATCCCTATATTAAGATCTCTCCTTACAGATAACCCACCCACCCAAGAAATGTTGGACAGACCACCAGCATCTACATCCCCTACTCTTTTCAAAAAGCAGAGCTCAAAATTAACAGAAAACCTGTTAACCTAACGTTACTAAAAATGAGCCTTAGTATACATAGCCAGACACGGTTAGTAAAAATTTCTATCTTAGAAAATCATCTTACATGCATGTACGTGTTTCTTGCTTGCATAAGATTGTGGTCTTTCTCGAACAACTTATTGTTCTAAAAGATATGCTTACAGCATAATCAAACACACAAAAACATGCATTTCACATACCCAAGGTAATTAACCAGGCATTTGTTGGATGGGGAGATCTTGACACAGCTTTAAGACCCTCCACGTATATAAGCCCCTCCAAATTTAAGCCCCCCAAACTCATAACACAAAAAAACCCTCTGTTAAATCGCCTTTCCGAATATAAGACCCCAGGGGCTTGTACTTGGAAATTGCCCTCAAATTCAAAATAAAACAAAGCAAAAAGTGTACAGTAACACATAAATTTTTGTATGAATTATTATCTGTGCCAAATGATTGCAGTCAGAAATTGTCAAAGTTGATTGCTGTTTGTGTAGTTTACTCTTCCCTCTAAGTCTTGGCTTGGATTTCCTTGGTCTACATAGACAAAGTACAGTCGAACCTCTATTATCCGTACTTGCTGTACTGTACTTGCATGGCTGCGTTTTACAAAAGTCTGCATCCTCAAAGCAAGTTTCAGTAAAATCTTTCTGCAAATTGCTGACATAAATTTCCTTCCAACCATAAGTTTACTAAGCCCAATCAATTTTGAGATGCAAATTTCCCTCCAAGTAAAAACCTAGCCGATTTTGAAATACAAATTTCCCTCTGTACATAAGCCCCTCTGAATATATGGCCCTCCAAAAATACATCCATACACCATACACTGTACATTAGTTTGCCCCTCATAAAACAACAAAAAGTTACTTGAAGCACAAAATTTAAATATTGATAGCAAATGTTATTCAAGACAGCAAAATGTCCACCAAACAATGTTTTTCTATTCGAAACTTTACACACAATACCCAGGAGACTTATTTGTTTGACACAAGCTGTTATTTTGTCATCTATCAGAAATGGCTGCCACTGACCAGGTGCAGATCCAGGATTTTGAAATGGGGGTAAATTTTTGTAATAATGTAATAGAACCAAAGCCTGGTTGAGGTGTTTGAGGTCTGTGCATCAGTATGATTGAAGAGGGGCTCAGAAAAAGGGGGGTGAAAATTCACCCATTTCACCTTCCCTGGATCTGCACCTGCTGACTTGCTTTGCAAAAACATAATGATCTCAAGTCAAAAATTTAACTCTTGTTCACTTTTTTTGCCTGTGCCCTATTCTCTCTAACGGACCTCTCAGGAAACACATGCTTTCAGTTTCAAAGGTCACGTCTGTAGGTTGTAATTGGTTGATTTCAATCCATTTTGTATATTTCAATTATGATTGACAAATAACTTTCTCGGAATGTATTGTTATTTTCCTGTAAACCGATTGGTTATCTTTGTCTAGGTGGCCCTGGTTATAGTAGTTGCACTGTAATATAGGTTGTTTACCATTTATAAAAAAATTCAAGAAATTTTGGATGGGAAATTTCGGTCGGTAATTAAGAACGGTAAGTATTGTTTACCATTTGCCTAAAATTTCCGGATTGTCGGGCCGTGCTAGACTGGATTCTAGTTACAACATGAAAATGGTACAAAACTCAAGAAACTTGTAAATGGTAAACAAATTTCCATTCGGAACGTCCCAGTCGGGAAAACGGGACAACCTTTTCAGAATTTCCGTTTGTCCTGGGAATTTTCCACTGGGACGAACCAAAAAATTGTTTACGATTTACATCTCAACCGGAATTTCCGGGAATTTGTGGTAAATGGTAAACAACCATAATATCACTACGCAGACACCAAGTTAACATTCCTAACAAGTGTCCAGAAACATGTGTCATTGAGTTTTTTAAAGAAATGGTACGTAAAAAAAATCAGATCTCATGTCATTTAGTATTTCTGATCGAGAGTCCTGCAAAACCTATACAAAATACGCAAAAAAAATTCGACACAGACTGACAAATTAAAACGAAAGGAAAGAAGAAAATTTGAACCAAATTTAATCTAAGACGTTTACTTCGCAATAGATTTTTTAAATAAAACGAAAATCATTTAATCACTGACAAACACACGTACGTTTTTGTACTGTACAATGTACAAAGATCGATCGGCACATGCATGGCAAACGTTATAAAGGAAGTCAACTCCATGTTCAACGGATATCATGTTCATCAAATATAGAAAAAAGAAAAGGACTCTTTAAAATCAAGAGCTAAATGTGCGAGATGATTTAAGAAAATCTACAAATAAGCTTCTGAGGGAAAGAGAAAATTTATCATTGTTTAGAGCGACGACCACGAGTAATTTAACTCCAGACAATTAAGCTTACGTAACATAACTAACGTCTTTTAGTAGGATTTTCGCTACTGGAATGTATGTTATCCGAAACATTTTTGACACAAGGCTCGAAAGATTGAATAAAATTCAAAGGAGATTGTCCCATAGATTTGAAATCAGGAGCAAATTGAGCTCATAGGTCTTCCCCGAGCTTCGAGAGCTCCAGATCAGACGTTCGATATTTCCTACCATGCTGACATAAGTAATGTCAGCGATACTAAACAAAATAGTTCACCATGAAGAATGTTAACACATAAAAGGTCAAACTTACCACTGCAAAACTGGGAACTTCAGCGCACTTCGCAATGGCTGGTAGAAAGGTGTGCACAATTAATAAACACTGGGCAAAAAGAAAGAATCGTAAGACGAGGTCAAAGATAAGTGTGATCCTTAACGTGATTGGTTCATTTGAAGTGGCGCGACAGACTCCCTCAAGCGTGCGCGCGGGTTTGGACAATTTACTTCCCCGGGACCCGCTTTGTTTACATGTAATTTTCCGGGCCTGAAGCTCTAAATGGTTTCTGCAACTTTTCCATTATTTCTTGACTAAAAAGGTGAGCACAATTATCTAAGTGTTAAAGTGCAAGATGCATTTTTAGGCGTCTGCTTTTGTGAGCTAGAGAGCAGTGTGGACGACCGCCGTGTCGACGAACTTTGCACATGCCCCGGGCACGTGAGGCTCAACTCGATGTTAATCGTGTGTGAAGTGTATCGTGAAAAATGCATTTCCATTCTAATTTTATTTTGTCTGCAGACTTTGTCCCGGGAAAGTTGAAAAGCCAAAACATTTGGAATAATCATGAAGTACATATTTGCTCTGTTCTACAGCTTTGCGTATGCCGCTTTGCAGCTTATTTTTGTTGCACGAGTATCGTTAAATTGCTTCGAAAATTGAAAGTGCAGAAAAAAGCGACCTATTTTACGCAATCGGTTTTTAAAAGCCAGACGCTCTACATAATGTTCAACTCGCAGAGGTTGTTGCATAATAAACTCGTGTCAAGCTCATGCCGTAAAATTTTCAGCGGAGCGCGCATATTGCAACAGACGTCAAAGATCATGGTTGTAAATAATATGTGCATGTGTTTTTGTATGTGTGGCCCTTAGTTACGAAAGATTGTTTTCCCTTAATATCTCCCCGAGAAACTTTTTTTGTACGTGTAACAGGCGTATGGTATGAAAATGCAGTGGGTCAGGGATTTGCAAGACTTCTACAAATGGGCCGATTCTGTGAGTGGTGAGTGACGTTGTAAAGAACGATCTTGACTTGTGACTTGATGAGGATTCATGAATACTAGATTTAGGATTTACAGGATCGATTTAAGTTCTTTGCATGGTGATCTTTGATCGGGTATAACTGAAGCAATACAAAGTTACAGTTGTGAAACTCAGCCCTCCTTATGAAACATTAGTTTAAAAAAAGTTCAAAAAGTTTATTTACGTTTTCTGCAGACTGTTACAGTGTAGGTAGATGTTACATGTTACATTGCCTTTTCAAAATATTATGCGTGCTTCTATACACATACAGTTAAAACAATGATCTAACCAAGTCAACAAACTGTATAATTTCTAAAAACATGGGAGTATCTTGAATAATTTGTACAGCATAAAATTCTTTCTTGGCAGAGGCCCTAGTCGGGGGGGGGGGGGGGGGGGGTACTCAACAAATATTTATACGGGGAGGCACCGCCCCGAGTTCCAACCCATTACCCTTTTATATGACTTTTTTTTGCGTAAAAGGTACCTTTTCATATACCTTTTATTTACAAATAGTACCCCTTTTACATACATGTACATTGTAATAGAACTTTACATCCCTTTAACTGCTGTAAATGCACTGTCTTTTAAATAGGAATCAATCACAAAAATAAAATGTTTCTCGACTTTATAAAGCCATAAAAATCATCTGTTAGCCCTTAGGCCCTTTCACAGACCCAAATGACAGATTTCCCTACCCTTTCGTACACTTTAATGAGTAAAATCCCTACCCTTTCATATACCTGAAGCATGAAAAAGGTACCCTTTTGGGTGGGGCCCCCCCCATATAGGCAATTATAGGGAGTACCCCCTCCCTCGGTAGAAGTAAAACTAACTCTGTCACCTCAACTATGATTATTAGGTGTGTGGGGGAGGAGGAGGAAAGGGGAGGGGGGAGAGACTCCCATATGAGATGGTAAGTCTGTTCTATCTGAACCCCTAAAAAGTCCTAAATTTCAGGATAATTAAATGGCTGAAGATTATAGCCATAAATTAACCTTTGCTTATCTTCAGCCAATTGCTTTTTTAACTATTTGTTCTGAACATTTTGAACTTGTAAAATGGAGTCATGATGACGCTGAAATGTCATGTCAATTTTTTATTTGTTGAACACTATACTCAGACACTGTATTATTTTTTTTGTAACAGAGAATGGTTTTGCTGTTTTCCAAGAAAATGATAACAAGACGGTTCTTGAAAACCCTTGACTTTATGAAACAAAACCAGGCCCTAGAAATTTAAGCTCTTCAGGGTGCAAAGGAAATTAATTTTACAGCTTGCCCTTCAGGCAGGCTGTAACCAACATCTACCAGCCCGAAAGTCATTTTTACTAGCCCGAAAAAAATTTTCCATGCTCCGCAGGAATTTATTAGGAATTTACATGTAAAACATTTGTCTTACAGTACTTTTGTAATTTTAATTCTCAGAAAAATCTTCGCTTGCCCGTTAGGCAAGTTAAGCATAGAATTCACTAGCCCGAACGCAAAATCCACTAGCCCCGGGCTGTCGGACACGACTTTCTTTGCATGCTGCTCTTTTAGGGAGATCTCAAAATTATTAGTTAAATAACACTTGACTTTTTTATCCCATCTCTTTTAGATCCAAGAACTACAAAATGGCTATTTGTCCCATCCATCCTATCACCCCTTTCTTTTGTAGTAGTTTATTTATTGTTAGTATGGAGTCTCCCCAAAGTAATGAAAAACAAGGAACCATTTCAACTGACAAACCTACTTGTCCTTTACAATGCTGCTATGACGCTTTTGAATTTATACATCTTTGTTGAGGTTAGTGAAAAGAAGTTGTTAACCTTTAAACCTCACTATCCACATAAGTCTCTAAAAAGTAGTACTTTTCTTTAGTGTACTGATTTCATAATTTGTCTGCCCAGTAATTCTGTGGTATTGACTGGTCATTCTGTTCTAACAATGGATATATTCACCTTGCCTATCCCTTAGCCTGAGAAATCGGCCAACTTTTCGCGACACTACCACAGGCTTCCCTGTAACAATAATATTAATTATTCCATACTGATTACATGTCACTTAACCCAGATCTGGGAAGTACCTCTGATTGGTTGAAGTAAATTCTCTTGCAACGTACATGACCATGAATAAAAGCATTAGCCAGATCTGAGTATAGTGACACATCATCAGTATGGAATTTCTTCAATCGTTCCTCATGCAGAGGCCATTTAAAGGGGAAACCAGTGGTAGCATTGCAAAATGTTTGCTGTTTTCTCAGGTGACCTATCCAGTCCTCCAGTCTACTTGTTGCACTATCTCAATCTTTATACAGTCTGAAAACTCTTTAATTTTGCCTTCAGTCCTTGAATGTTGCCAGCAGAATCCTCAAATGTCTCAAATTTTGAAAGGGCATATCTCTCTCTTTAAAAACCACACTGGTCCCACTGTAAATTAATTTGTCATTCTTCAAGTACAGCTAATTTCTACTGTTGAATTCAAGGATTAAGAGTGGACTACATTCTTAAATTAAGAATAAAATTGGTCTAATAAATGTCTATTGAGAAAACCAAAGGTTTGTACCTACTCTGCTGTTAAATTAAAGGGCTGTTGTATACATGTATGACTTTTAATTATAAACCTCATAATGTAGTTTCCCTTTTAAAAAATGTCAACAGTTGGATCTGGTCTTTTCCATTTGCTGGAAACATGATTCTAAATCTGAAGTGTATTATAATTAGCGGAAAGAGAAATATGATGAAAATAACAAGCAACTTCTTCCTTGTCCACATTCATTCCACACATCTAGAGCATCACAATAATCATATATTATTCTCACAGATGGCCATGTGCTCAATTCAACTATATTTAATTCCCATGATAATAATTATATGCAACTGATAATATGCATGTGACATTTATCAATACACTACAAAATGTCCAATGTCCTGTTGATAGTTAAGTTTTAGCTTACCTCTTACAGCTTACATGTACCAATACTTCTTTAGGTTCTTATTTCAACTACTGCTGCTGGATATAGTTATTCCTGTCAAAACCTGGACATGAGTAACAATCCCAAGGAAGTGAGGGTAAGGGATAATTTTTGGTTTTGTCTTTATTTGAACAATTTTCTGTGCTGATTAAGCTGCATTTCTAAGGTGTTAGTTTAAGTTAGTAAAATTGATAATCTACAACATTCCAATCTTGTAACTGTTGTAATAAATTACTGATGGCTCTGTAGTAGTTTTCATGAGAATTAATTAATGTTGGTTTATATTTCCTTTTTTATGCATGTAAAGCTAATGCATGCATGTAAAACATTTAAGTCCTAGCTCTCTGCGCTTAGTGGAAAAGGGTGGGGTAGTGTCAATTTGCTGCTGGTTGTAGTCCATTGGGCTGTGTTACAATTACACTGTACAATGTGATATACTTCCTGAAAAACTCTTTCATCGCTGCTTATTTCAAATTCCTTCAAATTATGCAACGGATAGTTGTTCCATATTTATATGACTGTGCTTAATTATTATTTTTTAATTGTCTCGCCAGATTGCCTCAGTTTTGTGGTGGTTCTATGCCTCCAAAATTATGGAACTTCTAGACACTGTAAGTACACATGTACATTTTATGTAAACAGCTTTTATTTTCTGATTTTTCTTTTCAGAAAACTAATTGTTCAATCGTTACCTTGTTTTAAAAGTGAGCTGGTGTTGTCAATTATGTTTGTTAGTCTTTTTTGTGCCAATTGCAACCTGTGGCCTTGAGATTCCTGCAGGCCATAGCTAGCTGATGCGAAGTTTAGGGCATCAAGATATATAGATAGATGTAAAAAATTTGATTTCTGGTGACAATTTTAACCTAAGCTGATAATTTTCTCAGTATTATTTCCTGTAAGGGCTCTCTGGAGACCCTGGGAATTGAGTGTCAATCTTGGGCAATTAAAAATTTTGATCTGTGGCATTCCCATAAGCCTGAGGGGGCTTCTAGAACTGCCTAAAAAGGTGTCAGATACAGATGCTATTAACAGAAATGTCATGATCAATGGCAAATTCTCCTTGATGACAAGTAAATGTACAGTACATCAGAAATCTTATTGGAATGGAATTTAATAATCTTATTATGTTACACCGTTTTTTGACCCTCCCCCCTTACACCCAAATGTCTATTTAGTTTTGTGGGCTTGAAGGTCAGTGGGTCAAGGTTTGGTGGGGCTCTGATTTGCATGGGACACCAGGGTAACAAATTCACTTTGCAAAGCACTGTATATATAATTATTATCCTGTAGATGCATGAGTACTAGCAGCTTTGAAGGTTCACTGTACACTGTTAAATACACTGTACAAGTGACGTTGAACACCTGCAGTTCCTTCATGCCTATGAAGTCTCATTTCTAGTAATAAGCTCTAGCTGGCTGTGGAGGATTTCTGTGGCTTACATATAGAAGAGAACTACTATAAAACAATAGAAAACATTTTCCATGTTTGCAATAAGCCTGATATAAACTTCGTCTCGGGTTTGCATAACTGTCGAGAATTCTCCCAACCCCTCTTGTGTTTATATCAGGCTATATTGTAAACACAGGAAAAAAGTTTTCTGTTGTTTTTATAAAATAACTTTACCAAGAAAAAAACTCAAAAACTCTTTGTTATGGCACTGATTAAAACGGAAATCCTTACTGGTCCCAAAGTCTTGTACGCGTAATCAGTTCTTGTTTTGCAAAAAGATGCTTTCCAAAATACAGATTTTTCTCACTTAAATTGTCCACTAAGCGAAAAAAAATTGACACAGCTTGTTTGTAAAGATTTTCCAAGTTTCAGGGGGTTCCCTCTCATGGCTCTACATTTGTTTACATGATACCACTACAAAAAGTCATGCCGGCGCAAGTCGCCCTGGGTCGACCCAGCAAGAGTTCACTCCGGTTGTTGCGCCGGGGCGAGAATTTCACTCCAGTACGAAATCTCGCAACGGTATCATGTAAACACGAAACGACCACCCGTTTCGGTGTGAAATCGGTCTGCCGGTAGACTGGAACGGGTAGCACATGCGTAATGTTCGCGATTTTGAATCATACGTGCATTTTATCAACATGAAGTGTACCTTCAAATAATGAGATGTGAAATAACCCAGTCATCATGTAAACGTGATACAAAATCAAAAAGTCATGTCGGTATGAAACTCGCGCCGGTGCAAGTTTTCTCATGTAAACACCCCCTCAGCCGACGAAGGAATGGGTAAACGTATAACCTTGTCGAGTTTTGAACTCAAAAACTTTTTCAAATTTGTGCTTACGTGATTAGCCCGCGAAAAGCAAAACATCTTGACGTCACAACCACGTTTACATACTCTCATGTAAACACGATGCTCGGCCAATCAGAGCGCGCGTACAATCTTTAGCTATTTTATAAATGTATTTGTACCTTGGCAAAATACTACATTGTAATAAAAAATAACCACCTAGTATACTGGTACTTTATTCAATGGATTCCTTTAACTTGTCAGATGTTTTTTCTACTACGTAAGAAGAATAGTCAAGTATCTTTTCTACACGTGTATCATCACACTACCATGGTCTGCCTTTGGTGGATTGGTATCAAATGGGTGGCTGGTGGACAATGTAAGTACAGCAGGATTTACTTTAATGATAGGGAATTTAAGGCCTGCAACCCTCAGCTTTGAAGGGGTGCATAAAATAATAAGGTCCTAAGTGAATTAAGTCTTCTTGTTATGTCAAATCCTCTATTTTTATACCAACAAATATAGCAAAGGAATATTAATAGCAATTTATATGAAGTCACTTGGGGATCATTTTTTTCCACTCATCCCTTCAATATACTGAAAGAATCTTTGCATGGCCTGGTGAACAGAATAGTAGGAGCACTCCTGAATAAGTGCTTTCAATGATGGAAAAAAGCTTTATATATATATTATACTGTAACTTCAACCCATGTACGGGAATCCGGATTCCTGGAAATTTTTGCTCCTGGAATCCAGCGGAGTCTGGAATTTTTTTTGTGTATGTGGAATCCAGAATCCCGGGCTTTGGAAACCAGAAAGCAGCTTAAGGAATCAGGATTCCACTAATTAACATTTGGAAGCTGGAATCCAAGTTCCACTGACAAAGGATTCAGAATTTATGGCGTGGAATCAACTGTTCAGTCTTTTGACTCCACAGCATTTTTAAGTGCATTGATTAACTCCTTGGTTCATGTCATCATGTACACTTACTATGGGATGTCAGCTGTGCCAAGTTTACGCAAGTACCTATGGTGGAAAAGACATCTCACTCAGTTTCAGTTGGTAAGTTGTTTTTCCTTCATTGCCTGATAAAAGTATTATCGTGGAGAGTGGCAGGAAAATAATTAGACTGAAACAATAATAATGATAATTATTGATTCCCCTATGATACTTCCTGCATCTAGAATAATTTGATTGCATTACATTTTTTTTCAAAGCAGCTGAATAGTTCAATTAAAAAAGGAGCTTTTCCTACACAGCTATATGACGGTACAGTTTAAAATCATTTTTTGATCTGTTTATTTTTATCATTATATAATTTAACTAACCACTGAAAATAAGAAGCTTTTTCTATACAACTTACTGATAATCTGGTTATAAGCCACCACCACCCCCCTTCCCCGTGATAAGCACATCTACCTAAACAAAAACACACACATCCAATATTAAGCCCCCCCCCCCACCCTCACCAGATATAAGCCCCCCCTCTGGCTCTAATTATAATCCCCCCTCTGAATGCAATTTATTATGACATTTTGAGGCTTAATTTAACATCAGTAATTGTTAAATCTATTTTTACCAGTAGTGATATGCACAGTAGCTTGTTTCAAAGCCCTTTTTATGTATCAGTCAAATCGAAGTTTCAACATCTCCCCCCCGGCATACCCCAGGTATTTGACACCTTTGCCGTCCCGGCAAGGAGGGAATTTGATTATCAGAGTCTTCCTGGGGGTGGGGAATTTGATCCCCATGTGTTAGGGGTGGGGAATTTGAACTGCACCCTCGATTTCATGTGAAATCTCGGGCAGCACTAAAACATGGAATCCGGAAACGGAAACGGGATCACTGAAACGGAATACGGAATCCGTGAAAGAAGGCTCCAAGCGATCGATTTGTAAAAAGATATGTTAGCAATGACAACAGTCAACAGTCAACAGTCAGGTCAATTACTTTCACCTGCTGCATGTATGTTAATAAAAATGGTATTTACTAGTAAAATCCAACTAGTGGTCTATTATCAATGCTGCATTCTGATTAATTGAGCTGGCGGCAAAAAAGGATTAAAGTCTAGTTTTAACTAGCTAAAGTTGTTTTGTCTCCATATTTTTCACCAACTAGTTGGATTTTACTGAGTTCGGCCTCATGGGCTACTGACTCAGAGCCCATTTGGGCTCGAGGAATAATTGTTAAATATAATAAGGTGAGCGATGATGCATGTCAGTGAAATGGTCATGATGTAGTAATCTCAATAGGTGGGATTTTTTTTTAAGAACACTTTGTATGTTGCATGACACATGAAGAAAAGCTGAGCATTCAGTGACATTGTAGCAGCGATTTCCACCGCTTTTCACGAGACTTTTGTTTGTAGTTTGTAGTGCTGTATTTATGAAGATTTTGTTCGACAACTGAAGGCGTTTCTGCCTGTCTTTTTGTCATTTATGTGCCTTTGAAATGTCCCCTTGGTTGGGGCATTTGATCACCTGAATGGACCCTAGAGTGGGGCATTTGAACGGCATTTTGGTCCGGGTAGGGGGGAATTTGAACAATAATTTTCGAAAAAGTCAAATGCCCGGGGGTCTGCCCGGGGGGGAGGGATGTTGAAGCTTTGATTTGACCAATACATTGTACATTATTTTCTGGTTGTATGCCCCTAGTTCATATAACCCCTGACAAAGATGTATAAACCAGGGATTATAAGCAACAGTTTACAGTTATCAAAGAGTTAAAATAATAAAAGAAACCTTTGACAGCTTTGGAAAGCCTTATTAAGTCCCCTACAGCTGTACGTGTATCTGTCAGTCTTAGTGTGCTGGTCAGCTGAAAGTTGTATGTCATCTATGATCTTTTCCGCCATCACGATGGAAACATGAAGTAGCTACTGCCTCAAGTGAGAGTCCGCTGACCAAGAAAGGCTCAAATCCATCTGTATTGTAAATTTCAATCAAGGTGGTTTAGGTCAGGTTTACAACATTTGTAGTTAATGTAGATTGTATTTGTTTTGAAGAAGGTAAAGAAAAAACTATTTTGCAAGTCAAAGTGACTCCCTCCGTAGCCTCAGTGGAGTCAATTTGGCGTATTTGCGAACCCTGGCCCAGATCATATTAGTGAGTTTACGCAACAGGACGGCAGGAAGAAGAGGACGGCAAAACGCTTGTGCGTGACAAACGTGACAAGGCTATAACTTGCGTGATTTGTAGTGATCTTCACTGACATCAATGTTTTCTGGTCTTTTACAAAAAGATCTGTTTAAAAGAAAGTGAAGTTTGGTGAAAAGTTATTTCAAAAAAAATTATCGTCACGCTTGTCACACAAGGTTTGCCGTCTTCTTTCCTCTCCCGTCCTGTTGCGTAAGTTCACTATTATTATGAATCTTTGTAATTGTTATCATCCCTTGCAGACACAGTTTTGCATTCTTCTCTGTCATGGTGTTGTTTCACTTTACGTCAAATGTGAATACCCCCTGTGGATGCAATGTGCCCTGGTTCTCTACATGGTATCTTTCCTCGTCCTGTTTTCAAATTTCTACATTCATTCTTATCTTGCCAAGAGGCACAGGAAACATGAGCGTCAGGTGGTTGAGTATGAAAACAACAAGGCAGACAGAGAAGCTGTAGCAAATGGGGATATTGTGGCAAATGGAGTGGCTAATCCATATCTTAAAGAAGGCAAAAAGCACAACTGACGCACTCGTTTTCGCTTATTTCTTTCAATTTTAGAGCCGTTTGGTTTCAATATTTTATTTTTACTATGCGTTATAAAACTCTTACATTTAAACATCTTGGGGGCGGGGGAGGGGGGGGCTTATTCGTCAGTTAAGTGGGCAAGCTGAACAGGCAGACTTGATGAGGCTGGAAAGAGGTTTTCCTCATTTGGTCACTAGATTTTCCCCCTCCCACCTCCCATGCGACAATCATGACTGACTTCCCTTACTCTGTGAAAATGTATAAAGATAGAAAATTCTAGCCCTACAGTATAATTGTGCCTATTGTGCACCCATAGTGACAAAGCTGACGATGGGGTTACAGTTGAGGAGGCTATGTCACACTATTTGCTATCTTTTTAAAAAGTTTTAAAATTGTCACTTTTCCGCTTAAGATACGCACGCAAAAAAAGTCACGCAGCTAAACAACGCACGCAGGCTGAATAAAACAGCAACTACAAGATGGCCTAATAAGGGGGAGGACACAGCCATGTGGCGGGTTATGGAGACTTCGGGTTATGCGCACAAACAAAATAACACAAACCTCACTTATTGCCCCACTACCGTGGGGTAGGACAAGAGTATTGGCAGAGCCTTTCGTATCTCCCTTGCGCCGCACTGGCTGGATCGGACAAGATTAAGGCAAAGGAATAAGATGGCAAAAAAAATAAATAAATAAGCAATGCCAAAAGCTTGGGGGAAGTCGCAACGCAAACTTAACCCCATCACAAGGAGTGACCCGCCAAACTTTTATTGATGCATAACAAAACACAACTCCTCCAAAGGGAGGGAGAGTGGGTGACAAAATTATTGTAACTGTTTGCTTTCGTGCAAGCTAGCCGAATAATGGCGAGATGTGGTATAGCTAAACTTTATAGTCAGACAGTGTCTCAAAGTTCGACCAACAGACACATTTGTAACATGAGCTACCTAAACTTCTGGGCGATGCTAAGAAATATCCAATCACCAACGTGTGATAAATTAGTAAGCTTTCAGCCATGAACAGCTTTTGTTTGCAGCTTAAAGAAGAGAGTGCTTTCATTTAATGAATAAGGCTCTCAAGATACAACCGAGCCTACGTCGGGGCAGGTTTCCTCAGCCTACCCCCTGGGGCATCATGTTCCATTAACTGCATTTACCATCTGGTAAATGTCTACCCTGCTAGCAGAGGCTTTTCCCTTGTGTTTCTCAGCGTTGTACTGCCATTGTCTTCGCGGTTTTGGTTGCTCGCGTTTTGTTTTGGTTGTTTCTGTGCCGAGGAAAAGACCTCTGACAGCCGCTTGCGATTCCTGTTGAACATGCGCTGTAGATACCTCCAAGATCTAGGAGGTAATCACATGACTAAACCAGTTGTGGAACCGGTTTTATCAACTCGCTCATCTTTTAGTTTGCTGTGCAAAAGTGAGCCCGCTATATCAACATGGCGAGTGCGAGTCATTCCCGTGGGAAATTTGACTCATGAATACATGAGCAAACTCCGGCGGCAGCATCGTATTACCGACACGTGACAGAAATTCCATGGTAACCGCATTTTCATCTCGCGCATGTTCAACAGGAATCGCAAGCGGCTGTCGGCAGAGGTCTTTTCCTCGGCACAGAAACAACCAAAACAAAACGCGAGCAACCAAAACCGCGAAGAGAATGGCAGTACAACGCTGAGAAACACAAGGGAAAAGCCTCTGCTAGCAGGGTAGTAAATGTCTCACTAAAACGTTTTCAGCGTTAATTGAATACCAAAAATAATGGTCCAGTTTTGTTATTTCCTGTCATTTGTTGAAATGGGTGGCAAGGATGCCTGTGAAAGTTGCCAAAACATTTATAATGGTCAGTGCTCCCTGGTGAAATTTGTTTAATATCTTCTTCATATAACCTAGTAATAACCAAAGGTTACGAATTTCGGGTGACAACGATCAAAGACAAAACGCTTTTGCTCCATTGCTGTGCTTTGCGTAAGTTTTACGTGACAGATAGTCAAAACACGCGTGATCACATTACGAGTGATAGAAGGTCCAAACGCGCGGGGTCAAATTGCGTTTTCTGCATTACATTCATTCTACATACATGCGACGTGTGCGTTATAACAACCTGGAGATTAGGATTGCGGGCTCATCTTGTCGCCAGCAATAACTATCATAACTCTACGGGAACATTTTGCGCAAGGGTATAAGCTTTGAGTAACTACATTAAGAAATAATTTGACCTAAAACAGCAATATCCTGGTGACATAGCCCCTTCAACCTGTTCCAGTCTCGCAGTTAGTTGGAACGTCGCAAAAGCAAAGGCCCGCGAAAATTAGAAGCGCGTAACCCGGGAAAAAATGAGAGTGGGTGTAACTGATGTGGCCTGCAGTGCAGGCTTTTTCTTTGGGTTGTGCGAGCATTAAAATTCGCCCTCGGAACTTTCTCCTTTCTGTCCTCCAAAGAAGTTTACGTTTCTACTTATTTACCATAAAGTGCTTTAACAAGCAAAAGCTAAACCATGATTAGTAGTAGAATAACATCAAACTAATCGTATTTTAACATATTTTGACCTGGTTTCAGAATTTCGAAGACTGAATCATACATATAAACTTCATAAAGCAATGGGTTAAAATTGTTCTATTAATAGTAAGAGCGGAAAATAATAATAGTCAGAGGAGTATGTAGGTGTAAAACAGTGTTCAAAAATGGAATGAGCTCCCAGAGTGTTAAAGGGTTATAAAGTCATGCGTAGAAGGTGGGTTCAGAATCAGAATTTAATCAGAATATATCTGCCAAAAAATGAGTGAAATTATTTGTCATGATTATATTATTAGTGAAAAATAGTAAAGATCTATAAGTAAAACAAAAGGGTTTTAGCTGGATGACCGGTCGAAGCGATCGCTGTGCCTGTACATACCTCGTTCTTTCACCCACTGATCAGGCAAAAGTAGTTAGAGAACTGACCCAACACGTAAGCGAAACGAAACGGTAGCGAACAGGACGTTGGCGAAACGACCGTAAACCGTTAGCTTTAACCAAGTTATTGTATTAATTTTGATGGTGGAAGTTCGTAAGATTTTTTTTATCTTCCGTCGTGCAAACTATTTTATACAGCAAAGCTGTGCATTTTGCAGAAAATCTCTGTTATTATTTCCCACTGAGTAGTATACCTGTATATATTTCCATGAATTTTACTTGCAATAGCCTATAGTTACTTAAATGCAATTATTGTAAAACATGTGAAATAGGCTTCATTGTTGTGGGTCCAAACGCCCCCATTACGAACAAGTTTATGTCAATGGCTCGTTCTTTTTAAAGTAATTGAAAATCCTTCAGATTGTTATTCTTTCTAGGTCGGGTCAAAGGGCTGTGATTAAGATTCTTAAAGGGTTTTTCTGTTTATTGTTATCTGCCCGTAATTGTTAGTATGGCATTTAATATCCTGTTAGTGTGATCAATGCGTTTTCGATGACACGAAAACGCATACTTTTACTGCGCTTTTCAAGAACAAGCGAACTCTGAAGTTTAAAAGCCAACTGACGTTTGGCCTCTTGTAACAATGACACGTGGTGACTATGAATAACATTCTGATGACTTTTCAAAGCCGGTCGGCAAAAGTCGATCCCCCAAATATCCACAAGAGTTTTACAAAAAACCATAACTTCCTGCTGTTTACAACATCGACAACATCTTGAAAAAGCAACGCACGCATGCGCATTCTGTGTTAGTCTAGGCGTTTCCCGACCAGTCGCCTAGAAGTCAATTGACCGAGAGGGACTGGGAAAACGTCGTACAGTACTAAGCAAAACAAAAACCCACGTCATGTGACCGTATGATGCAGGTGCACATAAGAAGAGATTGGAAACTGCCCACCTACCCCTCTCCAAAACCAACATTTTGTCCTAAGTGGAAATTTAATGTTGGCTTAGGGGAGGAGTAGGGGGACAGTTTCCCAGGAACCTGGCTTAGGGGAGGAGTAGGGGGACAGTTTCCCAGGAACCTGGCTTTGGGGAGGAGTAGGAGGACAGTTTCCCATGAACCTGGCTTAGGGGAGGAGTAGGGGGACAGTTTCCCAGGAACCTAAATTGATCCGAGATGCGTCCGTATATGACAAGATGGCCTGCGAACAAGCTCTCCATTTGGGGCTTGCTTGCAGGTTAATGAGATTGAAGCAACCAAAAAGTGAAAATTTTTCCAAGTTTATTTAAAAACAATCATTTTTTTTTTGTCTTATACAAAATATACTCTAACACGCTAAAATGTTATTTTAATTGCCTATGAAAACTCGGCAGCCAGTGCACGCAGTCAAAAACGTGGTTATCTACAAGGATAAATTGTATGGCTTGAAACAAACGTGGAATGTTCAATTGTAATAAAGATGTATTTGACAACGAAAATTTCTAATAGTCATACCTGTATAAAAGGTTGATAAATTTGTTAAACTTGATTTGGTTGACCGGAACCATAACATTTACCGGAAAGAGCACCTTGAAATAGGCGAAGCAACTTGCCTAAAGTATTATTTGTATTGATTATCTTTTTACTCTGGGGGCATATTGTTTTATCTGTAAACAGGCGTTCCCCTTTCTCGGGACCGCTAAAGTTGGCGGTGCGCTCTCGAAAAGAGAACGCCCGAACAAGGGACAACACAACACGACTTGTATCGAACACACATTGCCCGCAGACTAAAATATCCTGCAACAGACTGTGCACCCAATGACGAAAAACTATCCTAATTCGTAAGTTTATTATTTTTTGAAATCTGAGTGCCCTTTTCGATACTTAATTTTCTTACCATGACCGACAATGTCGTAACGAATCCAAGATTATTTTTAATCGTTATTGGACACAAGTCCTCGACTTGTGAAATGAATTTTGGAGAAGGAGCCATACCTACATGTATACGTACAAATGTATAATTTTAAAAAAGCTGTTTGTAACCATGCAAACACAGCGAATATTGCGCCACCACCCCTACTTGACGACAAAAACACGAAAGGGCGGGAAAACATACCACTTTTTGACAGAAAACACAAGGAGCTTTTATCACGAACGAAAATCACATGGAGCCTATTTTGACTACCTAAACCTCTAAATGGTTCCAAACGTAGAATTTACTCATTCAGAGTTGAGAATTTGGCAAAACAACCTGAAAGTCAAATGACGGGTCCATAGCCTCCACCCTGTCACCCCTAATTGTAGCCAGAGAAAAGTTCACAAAAAATTCAAATTTCTGTTTGTAAAATCCCTAGAAATAAATAGTACTATAAAAAAGTTCGGACAAAGATGTTTCATTTGAATGGTGACACATACGATTTGGTCCACAGATTTAACAGTTGAAGTGTCAGATAATCTCTCCATGGCTTAGTTTAGTGGTGACAGGGTTTTAAAATCTGACTCTGTCCCGTTTTTCACACGAATATCAGTCTCATGGAAAACCACTAAAGGCGCAATGACTAATTAACTACTGCCTTTGGTGAATCTAGGAATGAAGTGATTCCTTGTCATTATTAATATACTGTTTGGCCTGTTAATGAAGAGTAACCCTATTGTAAGTGATCCAGTACTATATTACAGTTTTGTAACAAAAGCGTTTTATAAGACAGTAAATATGAAACCTTCAATATATATATAATGACGCAAAAATAGTTGATTCTTCGGTTGAAATGGACCGCTAACAGGACGATTTAGACAACGCCCCTGAGGCGTTATTTATTTTTTTTAACGTTTCCCTTTTAGTCTTTTCCACATAATAATAAACATTTTCTTCCTTTGAGTTCAGTGAGAAATGACCCTTCCAGACAAGACGAATCTCTTGTAGAGAACTCGCTGCCTGGGTAACCACTTCTCTACAGTTTTTAAGACCTGCAACTATTGAAAAGTTATCCCAAACAAATTCTCAACCTGACTGTATATCTACTTATTACAGTACAGATATCTGAATATGTTTGAGAAATAGAATTAAGCTTGGACATCAGGGAATTCATCTTCTGCTTACACGGCTGGTTTGATTGTCTGAGCCAGCACAATCCGACTCGCACGGAAGAGTTGGAAGGCCTTCGCGTAAAGTTAGACTGCGAGCAGTCTCTTGTTTTTCTTTTGAGTCACAATAGATCGAGAACGCGCGAGAGGGGCAAGCGCGCGTGAGGAGCGAGCGGCAAAGCCGCAAGGAACGTGGACGGAAACCCGAGCAAAGAATAAATAAGCCGCGGTCGTCCTTTTTCCTCTCTCCGCCCCAATTACATTAATTTGGATAATTTTACTTTCTCGCTCACCGCGGGACCCTTGAGTAAACAACAGAGATTGCTCGCGGTCTACTTCAACAAAAACGAAACCCTTCAACTCAGATTTTCTTCCTCCAATATAAATTTGGTTTATAATGAGGAAGAGGCAATCTTATAGTCGAGAAATTTCCTTCCCGTCGACGAAGAACTTCCTATTCGCTCTTTTCGATCAAGATATTACTTATTTGACCACAGCGCGATTTGATACGTTGACCTGGGTTCTTAACAGTTCCCGAATTTGACGGTTGTTCGAGATGATTCACTGATGTCTCTAGCAAGTTGAAATTATCGTCTATAAGTCCAAACTACTGGAAAAACACTCTACACATCTAACAGACCAAGGTCAGCCATCCTTCTTCATGAAGCTGAAGTTACACTCTCTCATAGTGTCTGGGGCAAACTTGTAGATCAGCCGCTGACCGGGCACCCGCTCCAGAATCTTCCTTTCATAGTAATACCGTAAAGCACGACTCATCTTCTCATAATTCATGTTTCGGCGGTTCTTCCGCTGACCCCAGAGCTTAGCTACCGCGCCCGAGTTCACCAGTCGGAAGATTCCCTCCTCACGCTCTATCCAAGTGATGTATCGGGGGCACGTCTCCTTGTTTTCCAAAAGCTCCTTGAGAAATTCCCACAAGTGCAGGGATCTTGTTTCTGAAACGAAAAATGATTACATGTGGTAAGCTTCGGGGGTTTAAACAACCATCTAAAAATCTGGCAGTTTTTATGAAAATTTCCTCAAATGCCTGATTTTGCGACTTAGCAGCAGAATAGAAAATATAACCACAGTCATCTGTCGTTGAGCAACCTCGCGCCCTGGGGACTAGGTTGGTGGTTGAGAAGAATACCGTTGGGAGCGTTTCTAAGTGTCTGTATGATGCAGGTGTCTATTAAGAGAGGGTTAAACATAACATTTTTTTATTGTAATTCTAAAATGAATAGCAAAAGTTTCGTGACATTTTACAAGCGTGTGCACGATTGAAAGTAACATCATTTGAATCACTTACGCTTTCTCCGGCCCACGCGAGGTTTTCCACTTGGTGAACCTGAACTCTTCGGCGAGGAAGACTCGCTCCGGCTGTGGTTTCCTGAACGAATAAGGACTTTAATTAGAAGTCAGCAAGAGTACTGAAGATAACTATTCTCACTGAAACAAAGGAGGTGTGCCGCAAATGAACCTGGCAAATGGCTTGACTCGCCACGAGTCTCTTCAAAGTAAGTTAACCACTCTAGAGGGTGGTTTCAATTAGCGTGGACGGAAGGTTTAACGTAAAAGAATAAGCGGTTTCAAAAATATCCGGATTCGTCCGGTGTGGAGGTGGCCTGATTGCAAGACGAGATAAGACAACCATTGGCACTACATTCCTTTGGAGCAATTACATTTCAATGTGAAGTCAAATTAATTAAAATGTAACAAAATTGCTCAACTTACCATCCTTCCCCTCTTCTGTGCCGGAATCCGTTGAACTGGTGCTGTTCCTTCTACGCGGCATAGGAGAATCACAGCCTCTCTGAGAGGGGGAGACCGAATGTCCATAGGGGGATGCAGGTGGCGACGGGGACATTCTCTCTTGTTTATAATCCGCATCACTGTCTGGACAAGATTTTGGTGAAAGATTCCCAGGAAAAGGCACCTGAGAATCGCCTGGTGATGGTCTCAAAGGTGGGGGCACCCCATTAACTGGCATTTTACTGTGCTTGGAATGGAAATCAAGATCTAGTTTGGGTTTCTTGGTATCCGGGGGAGAAAAACTGTTTGTAGCAGGGGTTCCGGCAGAGAACGGCTCATCGTAAAGCCCACCCCGCGTCAAGCGCTCTTCCTTCTTGGATGGTGACGATGAAACGTCAAACAACGCATCGTTTTGGGCGAATAAGCTCGCCGCGAACGACAGCGTCTGGAGTGGGGTTCGTGGGAAGTTCTCCATGGGACTTGTCGGGGAGGGCAGATCGGGAGACTTGATCAGCGGCGGAACCGGTGGGAGATCACGATTTCGTTGCAAATCCATGGGCCCCCTCTGGGGAAGCCGGGGATGAGGAAAGCCATTTACCGGTGGAGGAACGCAGGGTGGAAAACATCCGTTTGGTGGCCACAAACGGGAAGCACAGAATCCATTGGCTGTGGGAGCAGCCGAATGCAGAGGTAGATCCCTGGGGATGTTCAACGGGCGAACTGGTGGATAAAACAAAGTGCACTGTTAACCCTTTACGCCCCAACATCTCCATACAAATTCTCCATACTGATCTCCATACATTTCCTTAAAAAATTACGTGACAGAATTTGATAACAGATCAAAGATTTTTCCCTTAGGTGATCATTTTATAAATTCTCATAGACTTTGCTCTTGACAGTATGGATACTGTTAGGAGAAAACTGATGTTGGTCACTATTGAGACTTATAGGGTTAATGCAAGGCGCAAAACCTTGGCTTATTATTTTTAAACATCAAATGAGGCCCATATTCGGTTCTTGGTATTTGATTTTCTTAAAAAGACGTTCAGGCTTCTGAGTCAGAGATGGCGTCTGTACCCATTTCGCTATGGATTAAACAGCGACTGGTTTAAACGGCCATTTTCAGCATGTTCGTTGTAAGTACAGTCAAAAGAGAGTTTCAGATTTTAAGACGAGAACTACTACGAGTGCGAGATTTTCCCAATACTATAAAGTAGTGCTCGCGCGTGAACCAGCGTCATTTTGGCGGGAAAATGTGATAGTCGTCGTTATTCTACTACGAGTTCTCGCGAGAATTCTCGCGAGAATGTTGTAGTGGTTGAAACAAGTCATCAAATGTTAAAAGTTTTATCATTTTGCGATGGGGAGAGGGTTGAACCTCCTTTAATAAAGCTAACAGTGCTAACTTTTCTGGTGAATACAAGGTACAATGAAGCTTTCCGGGGTGTCTATTTTTTGAGAATGCGCGAAAAAAATTCAAGTTACATCTAGTTCTCGTAGTCATCCTCGTCCTCGAATCTAAAGGTCTCTAAACAGGTTGTATTGTGTGAACCTCGCCACTGTGACGAGGAAAGACCAAACGCAAAAAAATACTACTTACTCGGCTGGGGCCTGGGCAAGGGACCACGAGCGCCTGCCGCCGCCACGTGACTCTTGGAAGGAACTAAAAAGGTAAGAGTAAAAAAAATAAGGTAATGGCGGTATTTCTAAGTTTGGAATCTTTGAATAAAATCTTTGGTTCCAACTACTCCGCAGTGCTTCCCGAAAAGACTGGTCATTTCTAATTAGTCCCAAGTGAGGGAAATGATCAGTTCAATTAAGCCAAAGGGACAGGCATAAACAAAGGAAATAAAATTGTACCCAAGAAAGAAATGAATAACAACACATACATTAGCCGCGTGCGCCCCTTCCACAGACGCTTCTCGATTCTTGCGTGTCCTTGCCTACGAAAATGTTTATTACCCTCCTCGTGGGGGAACTTTAAATAAGTCTTCAGATGCGTTAGTTTTAGTCGCTCTGACCTCAAGGTTGTTATTGCCATTGAATCTAGTTTGGATGCACAGCGGGGATGATTTTATCTGGTGTGTTGTTTTTAAATTATCACTTGTTTAACTATTTTCTTTCTTATCCATCGGGAAAGTTTCCAGAGAGGATACAAATCTCCTCAAATCGACGAAAAGTTCATAATAATAGTCTCAACTGTGAAACGTTTTCAACATAAACGAGATAAAAATAACAGACAACGGAGCAAATATGATAATAGCCTCAGTACTAAGAATTTGTATAAGGGTCTAATTTGAATCTGAAAGAAATTTCTTGTAGATGTAATTGAGATTCTGCTATTAATTTGCAAGCGTACATTCTGCAATCTTCTCGGGAAAATGGTTGTTGACGCTGCGATAACGTCAAACAAACACCTGTTTCACCTGAAAAACTAGGAGGCTTGGAGAATAAACAGCTAATTGCTTTTTTTCAATTTCGCGTTTTAGTTAACTTATGGCTAATTAATATTAATCAATTTACTGCTAATATCTTTTTCAATTTATCCATTACCGAACGAGGAAATTGATAGTACAGCTGATAGTATGTCAGGAAAATTATAGACTTACCGAAGGCACTGTTTTGTGAGCTGAGCGATGGGACTGACACGTCCTCTTCGTCGCTTTCACTATTGCCTAAAGATAGGTTCAGAAAAAAGGTTAAGAAGATCAGACAAAGGGAAGCAAGCATCTGAGTGTTTCGGGTTGAGCTGCGACGAAAAAAACTAGCGCCTACTCCATCTTAGTTCACAGTGGAATTTTTACGGCTCATATACGGAAGTTTTAATATCATTATAAATAGTAAATATAAATAACGAGATAAAAATATCCCAGTTAACACAAAGAGCCTACGAAGAGGTTAACATTCCTTCTAGAACGACAGTCTCTAGAAAATCATCAATGTGTATCGAAGTTTCACAAAAGACACGACAATTTCGCGACGTTGCGATTCACCTGCAACCCCGAGGTCATTAAAACCTATCTTATAGTGCCTTTCACTATTCTAATACAGTATCACAACCAAAAGCGCCAAAATGTCGGAAGCCTATACTTTTGTGCGACTACTTCTTCACCTTGGGCCGATATCACGAAAATTCACACAAACCTGCAAATTTTGAACAACTACATACTTTTGGCAACAACCTTTCTTTCACGAAAATCACGCACTTTCGGCCAGTTGCATGAGGATATGAATTGAGTGAAACACTACACCTTCTACTTTTTCTCGTCCATTTATGCTCCAGAAAAGTGGTTGCACCATTGGCCCCCAAAACTATCGATAAAAAGTAACACAAGTCCGAATTTATATTGAAAAGCCTTTCACCCGCATAGAATACAGAAAAGTCTCAAAGTTTACTGTGAAGAAGAAATCTATAAACACTGACTGGAAAACGTCAAGGAAATTACATGTTAAATGCATTTTGTTCAAACCAACTCGGCGGTTGAGGTTTGAACCTAGCTTGTACACTTCTGCAGATGATAAAAAAATATAACAAAAAAATAAACAATCAAATCGATTAGCTGCGACAGCGATGGAAAGATCTTGCGGTGGATAGTGAAGAAGAGAAAGGCGTTCCTAGAAATGTGTCTTAAATAGGGAGAGACGTTTTAGGGATTATTTTGTGAGACCTTGAGTCGACGGTGGGCGCTGTATGTGACTTACTGTCACGCAAAGCTCTGATTCGTCAGTGTCACAAGGGAGTTGTTTGGCTCGCTTATGAAATCGGTTTTCATGTGCTTATCTCGTGACTTGTGCAATACAACTCACATCACATCGTCGGCAACTATCTGAAAATACATTTGATTAAATGCACGAAAAGCCTTCATATGAACTGATGAGTTGACAATAAAGGGACATTAGTCATTCATAAAACTCTTTGAAATGCCGCTTGAACAAATATTTTGGCCCAGGAAAAATCTATGAGGCTGCAATGGAATTTTCCTCCCTCGACTTTCCCCTCGATTCTACTTCCGCGTTTTTTATTTCTAATATCTGCTATTAGATTCTCGAGGAAGAAACCGGGAAAAAATGCTTTTGTAAGCATCAAAGAAACCGCCGTCGACAAAACTGAAGTTTGAAGGTGAATAAATACAATGGAAGATTGGCATTTTTTCAGACATTAATCTTCATTGATTATTACTATTTTTTAAGCTATCCTTCTAGCTCGCTTCTCTAAAGTTTATTTGCAGGACAAAGAATGAAAGTTCTGATAAAACTTGACCACCACTATATCCAGCATGGTACACCCCCACAGACCTCAATTTAATTGTACAATTGAACATTCTATTTTCAAGGACATTTGAAACATTGGAAAAAATATAGTCTTAGGAAATAACAAGGGAGGATTTGTTCTGCCACACTCATCTTAGTTAGCAAGCAGATGTTAATTCTGCGATTCCTAAACACAATAATCTGCCCCAAGATAGGCTCTAACAGTTTTTGGAAATGTTATGGTTTTCCCTTGTTCTCATCACTGTTCTTGCACTTTCTACTCTTAATCTTTACCAATTAAAAAAAGAACACCAACAAAATGTGTGAACAATTTGCCTCCCCCAAAGAAGCTTTACAAAACCCAAATAGGGTAGACTCTTTGGGAAGTATCCCAAAACACTACCACCCACTGTGAACTCCATTTTTTTTTTTTTTCATAATGATATATCTTTAAAAAACATACAGTTTCAGGAAATACTTAACTTTACAAACTTAAAGTTGGAACTCCCCTTGGATCACAACCAAAACATATTAAAAACCAAACTGAAGAAAGCTACTTTACCATGGAAACTAGCTTCTCAAATGAGGACTCAACACCTTTGTAATGTAAAAATTGCTTTTGATAAATGCTAAACTTTTTTCCTTTGTATAACGGTCTTAAAAACCGTTTAATAAGCAAGATCGTTTGTTTGAACCATGAATAGCCTTTGTCAGAAAATAATCTTCATTACAACAGATATAGGACTGGGCAATACGTTATGTGCAAGGCAAATGTACTTCCTCCACGCACTTTTCCAGTTTTAGGAGCACGAGATATACTTTTTTTTTCTCAGAAATCCTGGAATTTAACAGGAAGACATTAATCTGGAAAGGAGCCATGTTTTTAATGAGACAGATATCAAAGAACTTTCAGGAAATTCTAACCCCAACCTTTAGTTTAAACCTGACAAAATACAGTGCGTCCTATATCAGCGACGAAATAGATGTTATAGCATACAACAGAGAAACCTTATTGAGTTTACTCCAGCGAAGTCTTTTAATTTGTTTGTTTGCCGTTGTTAAGTCTACATTGCAGCATTAGATACGCATTGAAACGAGTCGTAAATTTTTTATGACCTTAAAATTTCTTTTCCTGAATTTTGAATAACTCGGAGAGGCTTGCGAAATTATGTTTGCCCTGTCAACTTCAACATGTTCTAATATCGGGAAAATTATTTGGATTACTTTCACTGAACAAAGGAGAAACCAGCCCTATTTTTTTGGTTCAATATTTCTTTAATAGCTCTTTTCCAGACCGCTGCTAACCACAAGTTTCGACGATTAAGTAATAGCTTGGCTATACAACACAAAAGGAAGTGTTGAATGTTAATGTCTTGTGAAGTTAGCGTTCGTCAACTTGTGTAATTAATAGCGCTTGTCAGCACTGTGTGTATAGTGAATTACTTTGCTAGCAGGCATAGCCCATTAACAAAAATCACTCATAAAAATACAACACTGATTAATGATTATTCCTACAGCAAAAACTTGAAAATTATGTAAAAACGCAATTCAATTTACAAGCAAAGCGACTGGTAAATAAGGCCATATCATTACACGTATATTTCCTGCTAAACCTTCCAACAGTTAGAACGAAAACAACGCGAAAAATATTTCGCTTGAACGAAATATTAGCTGGGTATTCAATTTATTTCCTTGAAATTATGAAGATATGCTCAGTAACTTAGGAACAGAAGAAGACAGACAGGGGACATTTGAATAATTACACACCAAGGAAGGATAACTTATCTCTTCTGTGGTTAAAACACAAAGAAATTTTGAAATACCCCTCGCGAAAACAACTGAAGTCAGTTAACTACGATCATTTAACCATAATGAACATGTCTAACCTTAAGCAAACAAAGAGCGCTCTGCTTTTAATACGCTCCCGGAAGAAACTTGGAGAGAGATGTTTTTGCTCCCGGAAATATTAAACCTTGACTCTGAGCGCTGACTCAAAGCTACGTGACAAATATTTTTTTTTTTCCTTTAAACAGCCATCCTACCTTGATCATCCCTTTCTGGTACAGAAGAGTCATCATTTGTAAGATTCACTTCGTCTGAAAGAAGAGAGAACAGGAATTAAACCTGGGATTGTCTACCAAATTCACAGCAAAATTATTTATGTGCGTGCTTTATTTCATTTCAATGCCGAGTGAGTGGAAACCATAGCGCCCCGCAACGCGGAAAGCAATGGCAGGCATTCAGAATAAAATCGTGTGGCTGGTAATGTTACATAAGACCGTTGTAAAACTTCTCTAAATGAATAAAAATGGCTATTTTAGCTAAGTTTCAAACGCTATAAAACGCGAGCTGCAGAGCAGAGTCGCGTAATAATAACTCGACTGAAAATATGTCGAGATGATCTATCTTCAGGTATGTTTTGCCAATACAGACCGCCCGACACAGAAACCTACAACATATTCACAAACGTATAGTGCCCTAATTCGCCGCATAAGTTTCATCTTAGAAGATTATTAGCCCTTAAGAAACAATGAAGACTTTTGTATCATTCACTTTTTGAATCGCTTTAGAGTGGAAGGTAAAAATAGCGATAGATAGCTCTAGCTACTAGATCCTTTGCATCTTCGCTGGATATGGCCATGGCGCGTCAGCGGCGCGGAAACGAACAACTTTGCTGGTTTCATTCGTTGTAAGACCGTATAAATGAGCTTCTGTGCGACTACATAAACAAAAGAGTTTCAATAAGGCCTTAGGTTCGTCAGTTGGAGCACAAATCATTAGTTATGTGTGAAAGGCAAGAGCTTAAAAAGGCGAAACGATGAGGAAGCAAAGGAGCTTGGTTGGTAAAAAATACACCACAAACTCACGTCTCGTTTGTCCCGTCTAGGTTTCTAAAATGTAATCCTAAAGGCAGACAATGATTCCGAAGCAAGAAAAGCGCGAACAGCTAGCTTCAAGTTATAATTCTAACCTTGACACTTTTATCAAACTAAAGTAATGAACGGCGGCCAACAGTAAATATATCATAAAAGTTCAAATTATCGTACGTCTAGTTGACGCAAATAATCGTAGCTAATACTCGCAAAAACATCACTCAAATCGGCTCAATTTACCTCTTCGTCGTCGCCTTTTCTTTTTCTCCTTGCTAAATATTCTCAAAGAACAGTAATAAGGCATTTCCAGATTTTGAACAGATAGCGGAAAGGTCGCCTGTTAGTAACTCAACTTGCAGGAGCAAACCACGGAACAACCGATAAATATGATGCAGATTATAACTGAAAATTTACACGGGGGAGGGGGGAGAGAGTTCTCAAACATTACATTAGCCTGGCTTTCCCTAATTAGAATCGTTCGGCTTGGGTATCAAGGCTTCTAAGAACAATTTAAAAGTATATAAGTTCATAATGGAAAAATCTGACAGCTTATCTGAAAATTAGGAAGAGAAAAAGGTATAGTAATATATTAGCCCAAGTACTACCCCGTCAGGAGTAAGAGAGGTTATGAGATTCAATTTCACGTTTTGCCTATTTACGTAGCAAGACATTCAAGACAGATTATTTGCATTTTTAAATAAGCAAGCTGTAATTTGTATCGCCCGAGTAATTTGGATTCAAAAGCGAATTTTTCGCAATTTCCAGTCGATCACTGGTTATAGTCATGGCCAATACAATAAAGAACGACTGTCAAAAAGTGTCCGTGATGGAGAATAGCGATTCACAAGACACTAAATCCACTACACCCGGAAGTGTGTCACAAAGCACAGAGTCGCTCTAGTATCCTTGCGGAAACAAAGGAATGTTGTTCTGCTTGTTTGTTACAGCTGAACTTTAATTTTGCATTATTGCCGATTCAGCGCAGGAAGAGAACGGCTGCGTGCATTTGAGCGGCTGAGAAACCGTCGCAGAGTGTATTCGAGGTACTATTCAAGAAGCCGCTCGAACTTTTTGCATTTATTTCCTTGGCAAAGATTGTAAATTTGATTGAAATCAACCTGGGCGCGTCAGGTACACCCACGCCCCAACACAACTTCAGCCTGCAGGGTCACGTGGTTTCCACTGGCGTGATATACGTGCGGTTATCGATGAGGAAATTAAGTCATGCGGAAACTGATGCTTTCTATTTTTTAAAAGTCATTATAAAAGAGATTGATTTCAGTGATTTTAGTCATCTAACTTAGTCAAACGATTTTATCGAGAAATAATTTAACACATTTACTATTGTTGCTCGATCACAAGGAACTTCTTTTATATAATAATACGTCCCGATCCACATCGCTATTCTAACTTTTGATCAAAGTTCAAAAGTCTCTTGTCTTTATATCCGGAGATGCGTGCGTATATATATATATTTTTTTTGTTTTACGCTGCATAACAGATGATAGCCACGAGGAAGCTGAGAAAACCTTCACTATATTCTCGCTTTTGCATTGCGGAAAGATGTAGAATTAAGGCTCAATTAAACAAGGAATTTGAAATATCTTTAAGCTTTGTTTCCTGCAAAATGTGACCTTGAATACGAACATTGTCAAATAGCATAAAAATGAAATAATTGCGGGGGATGCTTGTCTTGACGTCAAAATCATCATTCTGGAATTTTTCTCTGCTGTCTGAACTTGATCACTTTGTTTATCTGACTATCACTGTAATTGAAAATGGTTATAAAAGCTTTTCGTGAAGTAAAAACATTGGCTATGCAGAATTCTGCTTTGTTAGAACAATCAAACGGAGCTCCTTTAATGAAGCGAGTTCAGGAGAACGTACGTAACTATGTGGGTGTTACAGACACCCATTTTGAAGTTCCAAGACCGGTGTCAAAAGGTTTTGATACTACCCAGTGGACTAAATGACTCTATTTAAACGGAATTACCATTTTCCTTAGATTAAGTCTAAAACAGTAACTTGCGAGAATTTCATCGCACTCCTATATCACCGTTAAAAGACACAGTCCTGTGGATTTTATTAGTGGACTTTGTAACTGACTTCGTCAGAGTTTGCATTTAGGTTATTTGGTAGTTTAAGATGGGTCTGTGGAAACGTTTCTATGAGAAAGATGATGATTGTACTTGAATGATTATATAAAGAGCAGGGATCATTGACCACATCGGTCGTGATATGACGAGATAATAAGCACGTACCTAATGCCAAAATTAAGGGTGTTTTCTGCAAGCTATGCTGTATCCATGGCAACTTACAATTTCAAACTTTTTCACCAGCAAAGTTGTTTGATGCTATTAATTTAGCATTCTTGCTACGATTCAGCATCAACGAAAAACAGACTGCTTTAAGAGAAACAATTGAAGCAAGAGCCTGCGAGATGAGCAGACGGCTTTTTGTTATTTCGGCTTTTGTTTCACACGCCGCTGATTTTTGTTCTGACTTCCTTCAAACAGTTGTAGTATTGACCCTGATTTAGAAAAGGACCGAAGACAGACGATTGCAAGTCTTCACATGACCAAAGGGTCTCAGTTCACAAAAGCGAGTGATTGTTTGCACAATCACAGTGCGTAAGGCAAGTTAAGTAATGCTGGCTTCCTTTTTTTCTGTTTGGAAAATTCAAAACGACGACTGTTTTCCTCCAATGATCCGGCAGGAATACATAAAACGGGAAAATGCGAGTTTCCCGACGCAACGCAAATTTCCGGTCATTTTCAACACAGTATTCAGATTATTGATTATTCGCAACTGGCCAAACTCCATTATGTCAACTCATCTTTTAGATAACACGATACCTTATCCGCTAAGAAGAGTTGACAAATAAAAAAAAACACCGAGGGTTTACTTCCTATTTATTTTATGAAATGGCCGATTGTCCTGTCTAATGTCGGGAAAATCTGGGCTGGAAATCGAAAGGAAACAGCAAAGTTCCCTATCTTCAAGGCTTCAGTTTGATAGATGAAAACCATAAAATAGTTTTTCTTAATGAACATTTCTCTACTGTTGCGGCAAATCCAGCCTACTCTCCGTATAAAAACACCGGCTTCTACTAAGTTTTTTAAGACGAGTAGTGCCCCGTTTTTCCTCAGGGAGCGTGGGGTGATTTTCATGTGCGCTCGCGTTTCGCTCTATCTACTATCCCTGAGGAAAAATGGGGGACTACTCGTAGTCTAAAGTTTTTTGGGTGTCATGCAGAAACTAGTATGAGCACGTTTTCTTCAAAGACGCACTTTGGATGTGAAACGTCCAATTACGGTTAAAAATCCGCAGGGTTTTTGCGAGGTATATGAGGTCGATTTGGTCTATACCAGGGGTCTATATACTACTAACTTGTAAGAATAACGCAATTTCAATTGTAAACAGTTATTTCACTTATACGTTTGTTGATAACAAGTCCCTCTTTTAGTCCTTTCAAGGGAATCTGATTCCTACATTCTCATTTTGGATTGTTGAGTGTTTGCTAACTTTTCTACTTGAACTAAAAAATTTATCTTATCTGAAACTTTAAACAGGGCTTTCAACTGACAAACCCAAACAAATATTTAAACTTTTAAAAAAACTTTACTCACTGTCAAAGGGGGCTGCCTTGAAAATGTCTGAAAAGCAAAACATCATTATTACGAAAAGAAGATAACCAAACCAATCTTACCCTAAACCCTAGTAAAAATAAACGTAAGGAATTGGAGGACCAATTAGCTGCACACCTACCCCTCCCCTAAGCCAACATTAACACTTACTTCTCACTCAGGGCAAAATGTTGGTTCATACTCATCATCAAGTGCCATGATTTACTAGTACAGTCAACTCCCTTTATAGCGGACACTGTAGAGACCTCGAGTTAAGGTCCTCATTAGCGAGAGTCCCTAATAGCGGGAGTTTCTTTCAGTCAAACTGCTGTAATTTATTTTTACTTGGGATTTAGCTGCTGTCCGTATTATCGGTGTGTCCGTTACAGCGAGGTGTCCGCAAGGCGAGAGTTGACTGTTGTAGGTCGGCTATTATGCAGGAGCGTAGCGTCCATATACGCACATACTCCCGTTCGAACAGCTGAAATCTCGAAAATATTTTTTGTTCATTTACGCGCGTAAATAAAATAGAGGCAATGAATCAAGTGTCGCGCGTAAGGCAAAAGTTCTGGGAGAGGGAGCCCCCAGAACCCGGGCCCCTAGCTTAAAGCCCCATCGGCGCTCTAACTTTTCTTTCCGTGTGTACACTTTCAAAATCTCACGCTACACCTGTGTTATGGATCTCCTTTTTCTAAGATCCATTATTAAACTATGGTTATATACATGGTTGGGTCCCTATCCTTCCTTGGTGGCTGGCCACTGGTCTCCATCGTCAAGACAGTGCCCTAGATGTGCACACGCATCTTGCTGTCATGCCTTTCGAGCCATTGACCTTTGTACTGGTTTACCTGCCTCTTTTGCAAATCATAGTAACGATAATATCTGAAATCATACTAACGATACTATAAAACTCGGTATAAAAATATGAGTATAGACAGTTTCTCACCTTCCATAGGAAGTTCTTCAAGGGCAAGAGCTAGGGGATCTAACAATAAAAGAACAACACACTATGTTAATCTTTGACCTTTAAATCATCGGTTTTCATAAATAATAGGTTAGTATCATGGTTAATTTTTTTTTTTTTTTTAATAAATTGTTCTCGAAGTGGATTCTCATTTTAAATTTTGGAAGGATATTTCCGGAATGCGGGATTTGGCCAAAAAACAGTGCTTGATTCGAGAAACGTTAACGGGATACGGGATATGACTGCTACCCAGGAAGCGGGATTTGCCAAATGTGGGCACGGCTTCGGTACTGAAAAAAGAAAACGATATTTGGGATAGCGATCGGGATGAAAAAGAGGCCGGAATACGGGATCCAGACCCTGGAGACGGGGGATACCTGTCATCTCGCTTAGGGATGCATACCTGTCTGTTTGACTCCGAACAAAATGAGAGCCGGAATGGCGTTTCACTAGTTTTTGTTTTAGATACGCAATAAATGATTTCACACGATGAACTAGAAGGAATTATAATTTCAAGAATATACTGAGTGGTTCAAAGATCTCTTTTCTGTGGGCTCCTGCTTAATAATAAGCTATCCGGTAACGATAAACTATACCACAATAATGCACTGAAGCACACACTACCAACTCCGCGATTGGCCAGTACCTTACGCATGCGCACAACCATATCATCCCCGGCAGTGGTAGCTCTGGACAGCTGTTTCGTCCTTGTTAGGACTCATCAGCATGGCATGGACAGATACCTGATTCCCTACTTATAAAGGGACTGAGTAGGGCTGGGTTCGGTAGGGTAGGGTTGGGTAGGATAGAGGAGAGTAGTATAGTGTATACTAGAGTCACTAAATGGTTTTAACCAAATGGAGTTCAAGTATGGGACAAAAATAAATACACCTATATCACACAATTAGAAACGTTACCTTGCATAGCAAGCATAGGATCGAAATCATCACTTGATGATTCATCTTTTCCTGTAAAAGTGTGATGAAAGTCAATATTAATTATTTCTGTCAAGCCAGTAAAATATTCAGGCAACATAATAGTCAGTTATTTTCGAAAAACAAAAACAATGCTCCAACTTACCTTCACAGAAGGTACTATTATCTGGGAAAAAAAGAAAATTAAAAATTAGGGTATTTAAATGGTAATAACGCAGATGAATAAGAGTTATAAACAAATAAGCGTTTGTCGTTTTCTTTGTAAATGGTGCTTGTAATTTTGAAATTTAAAACAGTCGTTAAACTTTTTCTCACGTATTTTAAAAGTTCAAATTGTCTATTTTGAATAAAAAGCAGATTTGAGCCCCTTACTACTTAAGGAAATATTTTAAGACAGTTTGAATATTTCGAAATGTACAAGGATTTGTATGGAAAACCATTCAAGAGTGACTGGTTGGCTAGAGTTCTTTTTCCCATACAAATCCTTCTAACTGTCGGCGGCCTTTGCAATCGCTACTTTTGAGAGATACGGCTGAAAATAACCTAATTTCAAAATGCTTTCAGTTCCTGCAAACAAAATTTTTCAAAAGCGAACTGTCTTCGCGTTTACAGAAATTTGATCACGTGATCAACTATCGCTAAAAAGGCCTATTCCACACTTCAGAAACTTTAGGGAGAATGGGTACAAGCTTTGGGTGCAATGATTTCTGGAATCGTTTAGGTGAAAAAGCGTTAGTTATGATTGGTCGATAGTATTCAAGGCAACCATTGACTAATCATAAGTAACGCTTGTCAACCCAAAGGATCCCAAAACTCGTTGCACCTCGAAAGGTTGTAACCATTCCCCTTAAAGGTTCTGGAGTGGAGAGTTATCTCATTCTAAGGTCACAAGTTTCGCATCACTAGTAAAGTCTATATATTACCTCCCCGTGGGGAAATATCCAACAGGGCGAAGGCTTCATACAGAAGACCTCCATGTTCTGAACGGCTTTGTAATTCCTCCAAGGTATAGACGCAGAGCTCGGCACCCGTTAGGTCAAGTTCCTCTGCATCACATTCCCCTGGGAGGTTATAGTAGTCCCAGGCCCACCTCAGCCAGCACTGTACTTGGGGTTTAGTCCAGGTAAAAGGCGAACATGTCATCCAGTCTGCGCCAGAATACGCCTCATCTGAAGGATCAAATTGTTGAAAAAAGCTTTATTTAAATCATATATGTCGCTAATATCAGAATGCAGTCATCGTGGACAAATTCCACAGAAAGGATAACTAACATGGGAAAATGGTACGAAAAATTTTGTCTTTTATTTGCTTTCCTTTGCACGAGTTCGCAGTAAGGTTGTAGAGAAAATCTACTTTTGTAGAAGGTTTCAAGCAACCATTTTTGATATAAGAATTTTTTTTGTTATTAGAAAACTAATTCGGAGGGCCGTGTAATGTTCTGTACCAGGAAAGCCACGGGTCTGTTCCTTATCTAGGCAACTTAAACGCATTTGTACCACGACTCTTCGCGAGTTACGTGAGCTGACCAAGATGGACGGACGTATGTTCAGTGCTCCGTAAAGTTTTCCTTCTTTCTTAAATCGGATGTTTAATTGTTCTTCTGGCTTTCGTTTATATGTCTTGTGTTATCGTATACTATGCCTGATTCTACTGCTAACATAAAAAGAGAGAACAACGAACACAAATCTGAAGTTGTTTAACCACACTATGCTAGTCTCTCTTCGTAATTGTTATTTACTTACTTTGTTTTATGTTCGTTTATTCTATTTATTGTATTATAGTGTCTTTACTGTTATGTTCAATAAAATTTGTTGTTGTTGTTGTTATTGTAGCATGACGTTTTATGTTTTCAGAGAAGGAGGTCGTCGCTTCCTCAAATCCGAATGTAACCATACTGCTGTTCTTGAGTAAACCCCGTACCTGATATTCAAAACAAAACTAGCGTCACTGCGCTTTTTGTTGATTTGTTGATTTGTTTCTTAGTTTCGTTATATTTTGTTTGTTTATTTGCTTGGTTGTAAGGTAGAATACTCGTTAGATGATCACGATAAAACAATTTCACTCTGACCATACAACTAGAGGTAGCGTCATATAGACCATCTTACAATAAACAACATCGAAAACAAGCTGTGAGCTGGGATAGCTTTTGGCCCTGTCCACACTTTCAAGAGTATACGTGGTCGTTGCCATCGAAAACGTATCGATCGATTCGCTGCCGAATCACCGTTTTGATGCGTTTTCGAATGTCCACACCAAAACGTTCGAAAACGATAGAATTGCACGTTTTGACGTAAGTTGAACTCTATGCATATGCTACAAACACACGCGCCTGCTATATTTTCGGTCATCGTTTTCATTTTGATGCGATTTTGGACCGATTTCGACTCTCCACACTAATACGATATGTACGAATTTTCGTATTGATCCACTTTGCGTTCTCAAATCGATGAGTTTTCGGTGAAAACGATCAGCGTGTTAGTGTGGACGAATGGCCTAAACACATCGAGATGTGTGCATTTTCAAACATTAGTGTGGTTGGGCCTTAGAATATCGCCAAATTATGAGCACGAGGCACGTGCATGGCTGACGTTACTACTCGTTGCCCCTCCCATTTTCAAAAGGCAAAAACCTGGGCAGCAGGTGGAGTACGGTGAAAACTTGTGGACAAACCAGCAAACTGTGTTTTTTTAGATGAAAACTCTCTTCAACATAACTGACCGCGATCTTTTTTGTTGTTGTTGTTGTTGTATCGGCTAAACGTTAGCAGCTTTAGGTCATTTTCAGTGACTAGAGGCAAGTTGATAGGCTGTCTTCACGATAATCTCATTTGAATACAGCTGCCAGAAATCAAATCATTTAATTTTTACGTTTGTAATGGTAACAGGACTGAGTGGAGTCCAATTCGGTCTGTAATCATACGAGTGATTAACAAAATTGGACGACCGCGTAGCGGGAGTCCGATTTGTTTAATCACGAGTATGATTACAGACCGAATTGGACGACACGAAGTTCTGTTACCAATTAATCATAACTTGAACAAAATTTGTAATATAATAGGCTATTTTTTAAATCAACTCACAAGAAACTCAAAATTTTGTTTTGCTAGCAGTGAAAAAAAAGCCATTTAAGCGCGCGCGTGATGGCGCGTACTGTGCAATTACTTAGGCATGACGCGTACTGTCCTATTAAACTGTCCAATTAAGGCTGAAATCAGGGCAGTTGATAGCCAATCAGATTTGACAATTTTGTTATAGTTATGATTAAGTTAGTAATCCTAGTGAGGGCTCGATATTAACAAACACCATAATTTACCTGAGGAAAAAAAAATCCTGAAGGATACTTGCAGTCGTAACTAAAATTAATAATGACAGTTTTACTCGCCCTCTGGTGTGGAGAGAAATGATGATAATGACGACGAAGATGGTGATGACTTCTCATTATGTACGCCAAGGTTCATAAATCAGAGGGGATAAATAGACTGCATTTTCGATCAAAATTGTTTTGTTGGTGGACCTGTGCAGCGACCTCCAACTCACTTTTCAAACTGAGTAGGCTTTAACAGGCTATTTTTACAGTTGTCTAATGAGTATCCTGCTCTTAAGTGAGAGCGAGGCTTGAGGTCATCTTGTCTTAATATAAAAACTCCTCATTGCTTTCCAAATGAAAACTCTTGTCCTTCTACACATGAAAACCACTGAGTTTTTATAATTTTTTTGGACATGTTCGCCTTCAGCCTCGCTTTAAAAAATTGCATAGTCCTGCAGTAAAGCTCGTAATGTCCTCTGTAACGGCTCCTCTGAGGGCGCACATTTTGTTTAATGCCTATGTATAATATGCGCTACGTTCTTGAATAAGAAGATTTGTGACTAGAAAACCCTAAAGTACTATTAATTTAGAAAGATGCTAGTCGACTATGAAAATCTCAAGCCGTTTTCTCCCCATGGATTTTTTCCATATTAACTGCAGCCACCTGTGCTCAACTAGTAAAAGAATTTGGTAGAAGAAGAAGTGCCTTTATTTACCATACATTCATTTGTACACACATAACACATGACATTACTACAAGGCAGGAGATCGAGCAAACTCTGTAGAGCTTTCAGACGATCTCCGCTGGTAGAGGTTGGTAGAGGCTGCTACATGTTGGTGCTTGCCTTTTACCATTAAAATAAAATTTTAGCCAACTGCAATTGTAATGATCTATCTTTCTGTTGAAAAAAGAAAATTCACCTAACGTGTTCAGTTTCCGTAGAGAGAAGAAAAGAGAGTGTTGCAGTCGACTACAAAATTCACTTGAGCTCGTAAATGGAGGAACCAGGCGCGGATCCACACCGGTTTCCGCCGTTTTACAGATAAAAACACATCTTTAATAATAAAAACCTTTCCAAGTTAAAATCTTGCTCCATATCCAATGCAACATGGAAATTAACTCCTACGAAATATCCTCCTATTTGCAGGGCTTCATCCGAGGAGAATAGAACTGGCCAATAATCCGTCTGAATGACTCAGAAACCAAGGAAAGGGGACTTATTAAGGGAGTTAAAATCCAAAAAACTTCCCGGTGGGGTATACTCCCGGACCCCCCTCCCCAATTCCCTAGAAGTTTGCACCTTAGGCACTCGAGCAGGAAATCGGTCAGTATTTATCTTAGATCCGCGCTTGGAAACGACCGGTTGCAAGAACTTTAATCCCTGACTGTTAAGACATGCAGCACGAGAATGGTGAAAAAACTTGCCTTTATGGAAAGGAACTAAGATAAAATAATACCTTCCAAGACATATGGGTTATTTCTTGTATTTCTTTGGCAGTTCCGTGTATGCCACAAAGCATTGTCACTGTTAGCAAACACAATGAATGAATCGGAGTCTTGTCTGTGATATGGTGATATGAAACTGAAAATCAGCCCGTCATGTTGAAGAAGAAAACGGTGTTAATATTCCCCAAAATGTAGGTTGAGAAACAACTTCAATATTCCAGACCGTTAAGCAGCGGGTATGTGGGTTCAGTAACTTTCGGTGTAAAACAACAAAAGACGTCCATTCAAGCTTTCATTGCACGGCAGACAATGATGGTCCTCTGGCAGCCAATCAGAAGGGAGTTCAGGCAAAAGCTGCCCAATATCCGGCCGAATTTAGATAAGTTTGAGTATAAAGCAATTGAGTTTTGACGCCAAAATAAAACGTTTCATGTCAGAATCCACCTTTGCTAATAAGCAAATCTGGGTTAGTTAATTAGTTAGTTTTAGCCCCGGCCACCTGCACAAGACGATTGAAAACTAAACAAAGGCGGCATGCTCCACATTTCAAGCCTGATACATGCACACGCGAACAAAAATCTACGAGCAAAAAAAAAAACTCTTTTTGCTGGTTCTACAGTATTGATAAACTGAGGAAGTAAGTAATAAAGGACTGGCTGCAGATAGTTCACTTTCGATTGCTTCGTTTAATGACTAATGATTTCAACAAATATTTATTGAATACTAATATAGTTACCAACTACAGAGAAAGCTGTTCCCAAAACTGTGTTCTCAGTACTTGACTAAAATATCAACTTTAGAATTTTCTATTCTAGTTGCTTCTACCAAACCATTTGCTCACTTGAACCGTGTTTGAATCCTAGGTTAGGCATATCTAAACGAAGAGGTCGATGTTGTTTGTTCAAAGCAGTTAAGTCGGCTAATCCTCAATCCGAAGTCCAAATAACGCGAGTATATGAAGCGAATTTTGAATTACAAGCTGGAACAGAATCGAAGGGCGCTTCTGAAGATATCCTGAATTGAATGAAAAAGTGCTTGCAGGTTATTCAGCCCCACAAAAAGTCTTAACTACCACAGGGAGGTCGATCGTTTTCTTAGTTTGTGGTATAAACGAAAGGCAAATATCTAGATCAGGGTGCGTACAGATTTTGGGATCCAAAATTCAAGACTTTTTCTAGACTTTTTACCAAAACAATACTTTCTTTTTCCAGACTCAAGGTTATCAATAGAGACGTTAAAAAAACGCAGGAATAAAGCCTTTTTCATGATGCGCTGCAAACGTACAGACCAGATTGAATAAGATTTGACAAAAAATTAAAAAGACTCCACTTATAACTGAGCACCCGCTGTAGCTTTTACAAAACAAGACTTTTTGGCCATTTTTCCAGACTTTATCTCATTTTTCCAGACTTTTTCCAGGTCTGGAAAATTGCTAGGTAAATTTCAAGACTTTTTTCAAGAATTCAAGACTCTGTACGAACCCTGTAGATGCATCGAAAAACATTTGAGTAAAAATCTTGTCGTAGCAGATGTTCCACTCTGTGGGGCCTGAGGGAGAAATCCTGCTTCGTGTGACTATCACTGCATCGTTATTAAGGCCAAGTTCCTTCGAATACCGATATTTTTGAAACCGCATACTGTTTCCACTACTGAATCAGCCTTCAATCCACACGAAACCAGTGAATCCGTTCACCAAAACCGCATTGTTTTGAAACCGCCCTCCAGAGCGGTTTAATGTCCTGTCCACACGAATCCGGATACAAAATATGCGGCTTTAAAAATGTCTGGATTCGTGTGGACATGGCCTAAATAAGTGTCAGCAGAGATGGTTTACTGATTCGTGCGAGGCTGTAGCCAATCACCGTGAAACAACTGTGAGTATAGTAATGAGAGATGCTGTGAACGTTTAATATAAATTCTATACAGGAATTTCTGTATGGTGTGACCATGCATTCAAATGAAATCTCTTCAGTATGCGCAGTGCTTATGCGCAGTGCTTGTGCAAGTTGAAGATTCTAGCTCCTTCTTGGGTGAAAAGACCATTTCACTAGGCTAGAAATGTGCATAAAATTCTGTTCCGTATGCATGGGCTGTGGGAAATATAAGCTAAGCTTCGTAAAGTTTCCTTTAAAAGCTTCCTGCTAATTATCACCGTAGTATCACTGCCAAACATATGTCTAACTATTTTCAATTTTTATCTTGAAAGTGGACATGACTTTCATTCTTCTGTTTCCTGAGTGGTCACCGGCGTTTGAAATACTGATTGATTGGTATTTTATAGCATTTGTGTTTGTTGATGTTCCCACAGTCTTTCTTAGCGACCACTCAATGACAAAGTTGGATGTAAGGACTGTGAGTGTACCTTCACTAGAGTGGAACCTCGATATAACGAGGGGCCAAGGGATTGGCAAAGTATATGTATAACGAAGTTTCGTTATCAGTATTCAGGTTCTTTTCCTTATATTTTACTACTAATGAGGCTAAACTAGCATTTATATCGTTTTTCTGAGAACTTCATTGTATAGAGGTTTGTTATATCGAGGTTCCACTGCATATCTCTGCGCATGAGAAGGAATAACTAGAAGAAACATTGCCCTTTACATTTCTTGATATACAAAAAAGAATCGTTGCTTTTTTGTAGAGTCATGACTGAATATTTCACAAGAAAATGTCTCCTCAATAAAAATTAATCAATGACAGTTTGCTTGTGTATTTAAGAAAAAAAAACAGGAGACGTGTGAGAAGGAACGGATGGATTTATCACCGAGAAACTCATTGCCGAAAGTCGAATGTTTGGCTAAATTAAGGAAACAGCTCCTCTCGCTTTTAGTTCCGTACAGTTTCTATTGACCTACAGTTCAGAGAATAGTATGATACATGTCACTAGTGCAAAAATACCCGTTCTTGTTTTTAAATACAAAATGGCTGCACAATATATTAAAGTTGTTCAAAATATTTAAACGTGTCATGCAGTATATAAAACTTGCTCAAAATATATATGACTCGGCTTACATGCGATACATAAAACTTGTTGCACAATTAAATATACATAACTTGTTTAATTTATATTTTTAACAATTTATATACAATTTTGTACACGAACTAACATGTATTTTGTAGAGCAAACTGTTTTAGATATTTAATGTTAAGTTTAATATATGGTTAGAAATATTTTTTGATACCAAATGGCATTTCACAGAAAACACCGAGGAAATCTCTTACGCGAGCTGTTAGTAGTTAGATCCGACGACTAAGTCACTGAACTGTAATAATTATATCATTGGTAAGCTTTACCAATAATATATTACTCAACGCGGTTAAATAAATCATGACCTGTAATAACGTAATATGGTGTGGTAGTTCTTGCATCCCTAACTGGAAAAGCTTCTACACTAACCTGTCGGACCAAGCGTCTCTAAGACATCCAAATCAACCAGGGTACGATCCGGAGACAATGGTGGATTGTCCATATACAGTGGCGAACCGGCCAAAGTGTCCTGGTCTGAACCGTACCCAGAGGTAAGGCTTGAGCAGCTCTTCCAAGAACTCATACTACTACTTCTCACTTTCGTTTGGCCTTCACCGAAAGCTAAATCTGACAGTAGTAGTTGCGATGGATCTCCGTTGAAAGACTGACTTCCATTCGGGTCAGGGACCACTTGACTGGCATCTGTCTCCATGAAGCTTTGAGACTCGCTCGAACTGGAAATTATGCCTTGATTCAGTAAATTCTCCAGTTCTGCTACCTCTTCGTAGTTCATCTTAGCTGCCTCTATTAGCTCTTGATCTGAGAAAGTCTGTAAAAAAAAAAGTAGCAATCAGAACCAAAGTCACCTCCAATTTAGTTTTTAGAACTGTATACTCGGTTGTAGGTAAAATCCGTTTTCAGGCAGCTCAGTCAATATTCAGTCAGTCTGATTCACAAGTTCCTTTGTTTTCAAGCCCTTATTATTCACTGGGAACAACTAGGAAATTTTGGTATAACTGTAAGTATACCGATACCTTAATCGGTACAACTGAACTCTTCAGCTTTGACGCTTAAAAACATTTTTCCACAGTGAAACTCCCAGACTGGAAAAGATTTTTAAGTTACCGATAAAGTTCTAACAGTTCCAAGCACAAAACGACGGAAAGTGAAATCATTTGTGAAATCAGGAGGCTAGAGAGAAAGCTTTCAGACCGCAATTTTTAAGGGAATTAATGTTTGTTTTTCTTGTTACTGAGGCCGAAAGCCACTCATGCATTTTTATATTATCATTATGGGTAAACAAACTAAATGTTGCTAAAAATTTAATGCGACTCTAATCTACAGTTTCTAACCGTAAACTGTTCTTCTTTTGCGTCGGTCTTTCGCTTTGAGAAATATAAAATGCGTCGAAAAGGAATCCGTGTTTTCCTAGCCTCGACCGTTTGTGATCGGTCTTACCATGATAAGCACGCCGAAACCGGCGACGAAATAGAAAGCATTTTCGCGAAATAGATAACGTATCCGGAGGAAAATTCAAGCTCTGCACGTGCGAATATAAATAACGAGTAGGCTAAAACTGACTAGAATAGCAAAAACAGCATCCGGGGCCGTTTCGAATAATGGCTGGACTCCTCGACCTTTTCTTGTTTGAAAGCAGAGCATGTATATCCCCGAGTATTTCGCTCCTTTTACATTCGAACTGTCCTGTTGTACAATTATTTTGCCTTGGTAGCTGCAGTAGATGGTACGATGACTTTTACTGCCCCGTACTTTGCCAAACCGAATACTAGTAGTTCAGTTGATCTCACGGCCACGCGAGTTTCAATTCAATTTCACTGACTTTTCTCGAAAGCCAACTGGATTGTTGAGGCATCCATAATTCTATAAACCCCTTGTGGGAGATTAAAATAGATTTTAAAACCACGAAACAAACTTGTGTTTCAAGACAATTTCAGCCAAACTGAAACGACTATCCGCTATTTAAGTCTCAAAACATTATGTTAGACGATTAGAATGCCTTTCGTGATCGCAGTTTTCGCGTTGTTTCAGTGACGGCCGCACGATCTGTAACTATTCAGTTGGGAAATTAGGCGTTTGCAACTGCGTACACAGTCAAACTCTACCAACATTCTTAAATTAAGTATTCGCATTGTGTACTCGCAATATAGACTAAGAGGAAAGCGCTAAACTGACAATACGGAAGGTTAATTAAGTTGGGCGGTAAATGTTATTCTTATGACGAGCCTGAGTGTGTTAGAATATCACGCATCAACGCTTTTACTCAAGTAAAGAACTGAGCTTTTAAAAGTCGCCAGCCTGAACACCTTGTGGTATATGAAGTCAGTCACATGTTCGTGTTATGCTGGCGTTCGTCAAAGGATTCGGAGAATATTTTGAAAAAACGCCGCAGCCCTTATTGGTAGCCATCCGTAACACATCTTGCCGCCTACCTCCATGTCATAAGTCCAAGTCCGACAGACAATAAAACACTTCATGAAGTCTGTTACTATCAACCGATTACTTGGTGAAAATACATTGGTACAAGTTATAAAAATGTTGCATATATTTAAGAGGCTTGAGTGTTTTAAAGAAAGAAGAGAATGCGCTCCGTAACCCATGCATGGTCTAGGGCTCAAAGAAATCAGTGGATCGGAAGCCGTTTGGTTGGCAAACATTGCACCCGGGCCCACATCGAAGATGGGTATCAACTTCAGATCTTTGTTGCGTACGACCAAACAAGAATTTTGTCACTGAATAGTGCAGTTTGACTAAAACCAAGTAGATTACAAAAAACTTCCAAAGGTTTTGAGTCATTTTTTTTAGCTGTTAACTACTGGCATTGTTCATGGATAAATTCACAGTCCAATTGAATCAAAGCAAGCACATAGTTTTCACAATACACAAAGGCTCTATTTTACGCCTTTTTATAAACAAAAACAAACTGGTTTTGCAAATTTATTTTGTTCAAATATCTCACCAAGGTCAGGTTGAGATTGTGTCTTTGAAAGACCGTTGTGCGACGAAATAACAAAACACTTACTTAAAAAGACGCTGGTATAAAGTAATATAAGAACAAGCTTCTTCGTCACATTTCGAGAGTCAGTAAATTCCCAAAAACTACTGCAAGCGACGAAACACTTAACGTATGACGTAGTTTTAAATTATACCAAGCTTGTCACCCAGCCATTCAGCCGTCAATCCTATAAACAGGTTTCTCATTATACTGATTCAGTTACTTGCCGTTGCCTAAGTTTTCTTGAAACGTTTAGCATAACTATGCATATAGCTCGCTGGTGTTGTTGTACGAAAGTTGTTTGCGCTGCCTAAACTCGAGTTTGTAGGGATTCGCTGTGAAATACCGGTGCCAGTAGTGTAAGAATGAATTACCGTCTTGTCTGATTAATATTCTAAAAATTCCACACGAACAGTTAAGTCTAGACAGCCGGGCAACGCGAGTTCTTATTAAATTCACTTTTCTAGTTCATACTCACACCTACAAATTCAATCTATTTGTTGAACGGTGTCACCGGATGTGGCATAAACACTTTTTTGGGGGTCACGTTTAGATGTTTTCCTGCTAAAAATATACGTGGGAAAGACAGATTAGCTCGAGTGTAGATCCTGTGTGGGCACAAAGGAAAACTGTTGTGTAGTGTTTTCCAGTGTCAAAACAACCCGAGGTGTGTTTTGACTGAAAGATCTACAATCGATGCATCTTCAGAATGTAGACGGTAGGGGAAAATTCTACTTGTCCGTTTTTAGGGCCACTTTTCGTACTGGAGTCTATAACAGTTTTGTTTATAAAAGACCTCTCTGGGACTAAGTGGACAGCTGTAATATTAAGAGGCGTCTGAGCCCCAACCATACCGGTACCAAAGGAGCGAGATGCTTGACAACGTAATTTCAGACTCCACAGCGCTTTAAGCAAAAAATAAAAAATAAAATAACATGAAGAGACATAACAATAGAGGTTACCATACCTCAGTATGTTAGCCGAATGAATCTTGCACTGCAGAACTCAATAGACACTGCTTAACTGAGGACACAGTTTTACGCCTCGACAATTTGTAAATCATGGCAAACTAAGCTCATCCGAACTCCACTTCGTCGTTTTAGCGCGTTGTAGCCATGACTCAAAAGGGGTTTCCCCGTTACGATCATCTCATTGGCTGGAAAAGCGGTGTTTTCGGCTATTTGTGATGTGATTGGCCAATCCTCCACTCGTAAGTGAGTGTTTGAAGAATAGAGTAGGCGGGATCACACATGCTTGATTGACAATTACATCCGGTGTAGAGTCTTTGTAAAGTGGTAGTGACCCCGCATCAGCGTAACCGGTTGTTAAATATAACAGAATTTCTTTCACTTACTTATTTCTGCTGAAACTTTGTTAGTACGACATCTCCAAAGGGTTCTCCGTTAATTGCTATACCCAAGTAAAATTTTACTTCAGTCATTTATCAGAAATTCTTTTGACTAACCTTGTACATGATAGAGCAATGGTAAAGTCGGTAATTACTTTCTACGCTTCGCTTCAATAATGGTTTTATGCCCTATTTGTTCTTTATAGCTTGACAACTCCAGTTATTTTGGAGGAGCAAAAAATAAACATCATTACAAATAGTTGAGGCATGCAAAAAATATTTGATGTAATGATTTGCGGTCACGTAACGACTTCATGTTGCTAAGAGTCGTGTACACAAATCACCCATAACCAAAAAAACCATTAACATTATTAACTAAACAGCGCTAAAATCATTTATTTTTTGTCCCGATTCGACTCCCTTCAGTGTGCTATTCGTACATTTACATGTGCACTAGATAAAGCATTTTATTTTAGCTTTACAGGGCTTCCCGTCAAATAATTGTACTGTCTGTGCGCGTGTGCTTCTGCATAATTTGTCCGCTAGCTACATACAATTACAGTCTGATAGAATTAATCGTTGTTTTGTTATAAAAATTCATCACGCGAGCGATTCTCTTTTAGTTTAATTTAGAAAACTAAAAAACATGTAGCACAGTTTACTTTCTGAATATATGTTAGTGAAGCCCATTTTATTTATTTTTTTTTTTTTTCAGTTTTAAATATTCGGTTTCTGATCTTTTCTAGAAGTAAGAAATTTAAATAGCGGCTGGCTCCTCGGTACAGGTGACTTGTTGTTTACGAACGTTAAAGCATCCTGTTTGTTTTCAGTATTCGAGGCACGTACGAACGGCCTTATAACCCCTCTCAACCAGTCGGGAAGTAAATAACTGTGACAAATTTGGCAGATTATTTGTTTCTAAACGTGACTTTTATTATGGGGTGATAGAGATTGTTAGTCATGCTCAGTCAAGTTGCCTCTGAAACAAAATAACTTGATCACGTCGTCTATGTCTATGGAAGCTTCCGGCGAAAAAGGTGATCTTAGACTGATGTCATTCTCCCTGATCTATTTTGAAATCAGATCTAATAAGGACTAAAAACCGGCTTAATGATCGAAGTTAGCTTTTCTTTCAGCCTAAACGGTTATTCTCCTGTAGAGAGAAAGGGCTCCACCTTTTTTGCTTCAAAAAACGAGGGCTGAGGTTTGATCTGTAGCTCCAAGAATTACTGGCGTGCAGTACATATTTCGGCATTAATTTCGAGTTCAAGTCACTGACTGAACCACAGGAGGATTACAAAAAAAGAACAGTTCATTTTAATTTCTCTAGTACAAATAAAGTCCATTTGTGTAGGTGATCTTGTATTTTTCTTTTGGTCTTTATTGTTTTTAAGCAAAAATACTGACATGCTAAAACCAAGAACAGTTACATTAAAAATAGCAGAAAGCATTACAAGGGTTAAAAAATTCCATGTGGAAGCATTGAATTTAACATTCAAGATCCACATTACATTAAAAAGCTACTTTATATTTGAAAAAAACTATTTTTAAAACGCTGGGTATTTACCCTGCTAGGAACTCGGAGGCACGCTGAACTTTCTTTCGTTTTGGGGATGGAAGGCTACAGAGGGTACCATTAAACGTTAGTTAAGATTTTCTGCCCCATGTACGTCTGTTACTTAAAGCCTGTTTTTTAAGCATTTAAAAATGTGCCAAAGTCTCGTGTTTTCTCTTACAGACCTACAAAACAATTAATATTAGGTGGTGGCGTACGATAATGGTTTTGTTATTAGACTTTTCAGAGCGGTTTTGCGTCCATTTTTTTTCAAATCCTCAAATGTTTTTACAACTTAACATCACCTTACTACTGCCGGTCCGATTAATAAAAAAATGATCGCAACTGTTTCAGTTAAAAAATCTCGTGTGCGATAGACGCAATCACAATAGAAATGATTAGAAAAAGGCCAATTTCTTGACGACTAGATAATAAACTTTTTGCAGGCTTTTCTAAATAAAATCACCCTAGCATTCTTTGCCTTCACGTTTATGGGTTAGAGCACCTGAGACCTTAAACTGTTACAATGCTGCAAAATCTGAGGGAGGGCATTTCAATTATTACCCTAATCGACAGTTCCACAAAAAAGCTTGAATTTACTTGATAAACAACTCGTTCAAGGGTCGTTATAGCCAGTGTGGCTTAACCCTTTCATTAGTAACGTTGGCTAATGGAATATCCAAAAATTCCAAATTTCCTTTCCTAGGATCCAAAGAAGTAAATGGCACTGTTCAAAAGTTCTGCCAAAGCGATCAGTTAATTTGAATGGTAACACTATCAAATCTAATCAAGTAGATTTTCGAGTGTTATCTGAACTTTAAATATCCAATGGTAGAAATTACCTTTTCCTTTGAAGAAGTTCGGGATTTCAAGATGGCTGAGCATCATTCCACTTCTTGATTTCAAGATTATTCTAGTGATGGGTCCAACATTGTCGTTTATTTTTAAAAAAATTATTTACAAGTTTTGTAAGTTTTAATATTTTTGGCGGATTTTGATCAGAAATTAAATGTGGGTTTATTCGGGCTACACCATTAAACAAAAACGTACTCGTTGGTTGGAAACACGATGTGATCATAGATGATGCAACACTAGTGGAACAATGAAGTTACCCGAAAGGGTGTTGTTTATTGTATAACCGTTGGTGAAGTAGAGAGTGATAAGGTTTGTAACAGATTAAGTTAGTGTATGCATTGTACAGGGTTAGCCTGAAGTAGAAATCGAACGGCTTGCGACCACATTGAGACGTCCTAGACGATTATTTTGTTAAGCGAACGTTCACATGAATAAGACGGTTAGGCCATTTAGCTAGCTAGCCAACATCAACAATGAGTGTTTGAAGTCTGTTTTTCCACAACATTCTGAGGCAATGCAAGAATACAATCACTACAACAATTTGAAGCAAAATGAATATATTGAATTAGCAGCACTAAATGAGTTCCATATCCTGTTGATAGCAAAAAATATGTGCCTGTTCGTTTGGCGTTCTTTCCCTGGCGGTTTACCTTTAGTTATTGAAATTGCTTTATACTCGTAAACCTGAAATATGAATTTGTCCAGAGCAAAACAGGAAAGATTTAGAAGCAATTTCTCCCATGCTCCTGTTAATTTGGACTATAGCTAAAGTTTTATATGTTCAGTAGAAGGTTAAATAACAGTGATCTTTTCATACGGTCCACTTCACCCTCCTCGAAAACTACTTAGAGAGCACAGAAAGTAAGGCCTTGAGGGCAATTAGACGGACGCGAACCGTCAACTTTTTTAGCGTATTGTGAAAAGGCTGCCAAAATATTTTAGACATGGAGTAAAATAATTTTAGGGCCACAGTTTTACTGGGTAACACGGCAGCTGATTAAATTGTGCCCATGCATTTTTTGATGGTATTAAGAACGCCCGCGGTGTGGAAGAAACATCGCAATGTTTCATTAGTTTATATTTTTACAAAACACGAGTAGAACGAGAGAAGGCTTTTAGTCCGTAAGTTCAGTGATTTCTAGAAATCAGGACCAAAGAGAAACTACACAAGCCACGCATCACATGTAGTGCAGTACTTTAGCCACTTTGATTCCATACCGGTGTCTGAGCCAGTGTTCTGTTGATGTGTTTTTCATACTAGCAAGATGTTTCTAACTTTGGTGCGCCGATTAACCCCTATAACTATAAAGCGGCCCTTTTTCAGGACTTTCTTGTCGATACTCGGTCTTCGTTTTATGAGGCACGTCTCTAGTCTGAAGTCTGACTAATGAAATTCCATAGTTTTTCATTTGTTTATATTTCTTTATTTTAATTCCCTAGCTTTAGCATTCACATGAACACCGTTGACAAGAATTTCTAGTGGTACTATTGCCCTTGTGTTTTGTTGTCTACGATTCAGTTTTGGTTGTGCTAAAGAAGCCCTAGCGTACCACCATTTGAACTCAAACCGAGGAGGCTCTTTTTCAGACAACACAGAAAGAAGTATTTATTAATATTCACAATTAGTAGTATAGGCGGCAAGAAATTTGCAAAACGCGGCTTTTAAGTATTCTTGCAAAAGTACGTGTGCGGTATATCGTTCAGTAAGCCATCATTTGCTTGTATTTATTATTAGATTCGAAGTTTAAAAAAGCAAACTTTGGGAAATCAGTACAATATATATCTGATAAGCAACAAAACTAACGTTGAAACAAGTCTAGGTCAAAGCTCAGCTTGTGTACGTGTTTTCGGATCAGTCCTTAAAATAGATGTGTTCAGTTAATTTGTGCGGAATCAAGGGGCTATTTAAAGAAACAATCCAACGGTCAACTCTGAAGAACTGCTGCGTGGTCGAACTTGTGAGTTCAGTAAACGAAATTGCCAGGACCATTCAAAAGGATCTTCTTCGGCAATACTGTTTGTTTTAATGTTTTGATATAACTGAAATCTGACTTGGGCAGCCGCTATGACAGTGACAAGCTTCAAAAGAGAATAGGAAATCAATTTGAATACGGGATGTTTCTTTAGCTTTACTATATAAATGGCAAACGGTTTGAAATGATAGAAGCCGTCGCGGTACAACTCATGGACTTAAATTATGTTCCATCAAAACAATTTTAGCTAATAGTTCATGTTTAAACAAGTATTGGTATTGTTAACGAAAAAAGCATGCAGTTCCAATTCGGGTATGTTCAACTGCTAATTAAAGTGTTTGTGTGGCACAATGAAAATCACTAGGATCACACGGGGTTCAAAAGGCGAATCAACACTGATTGGAGTGCTTGGGTGTGGTAATGTGAACTGTTAACGTTCATCTGCCGCAGAATCGGAAACTGACCTATCTTCCTGTGTCTTTACCTCCCGGTCTCAAGTATCTTTATTCCTCCTACCTTTAGCTTTAAGGCTTTCAGTTCCGACTCACTCCATGAGTAAAGATATTCCTAACACTTTTCACAATGATCCACGAATCAAAAGATCTATCATGATGTACCGGTATGATCACGAAGATAAATTAGTTTTGTTTGCAGGTGTCGTTTGTGGCATAAAAATATAAGACGAAAACGTTTTTAATAAAAATCTAAACAGGTAACTCAACTTACTCGATGGATTTTGTATCTCTCCAAATCAAATAACACTTGTGTTGACATTTGACGGTAACCCACAAGCGCAACGCAACACAATTATACCATGATTATTTCAACAATGGCTACTTCATAATATTTCCATGGAAACAATTCTTCAAAACGCTGAAAATGATGTTATCCTTAAAACTGTTTCAGATCATTGTTACTGCAAACACAGCGTCTTGTTATCTAATTGAGTTGCCAACTAAACAGATCAATGTAAAAACTATGATTGTAAAAGCATCAGGCGCTAACATCGAATGACTTCGTTTTACAGCTGCTCTTCTGCATGGTCAGGTCAAAAATCAGCAATTCAACATGCAGAGCTGAATGTCTTCGCTGTAAAATTCTTCAATCCCAGTCAAGTTTAGGCATCTCATACATTAAGCCACAGTAGTAATTGTTAATTGTTTGAGTAGCTATAGTACTAACCAATGGAACTCAATGAATCCAAGCAATCGATGGATGTTTACTTGCAGGATGCTGGCCATGGCCACATTCCCAGTTGGCAGTAGATGCTCGATAAAAATGTTTTGTTTCTCTTTACCTTTCTCTTCTTTAGGTGAAAACCTTTCAATATTTTGCTACAAATAAAACATACTGAGGAGACTCCTATACTAGGTCATGTTGGTGACTCAAATCTGTTTGAAGCCTGTAGGAATTCCTAGATGGAAACGTTTCAGTACTTCATATGGACAGACGTGAAACAGAGGAAGCGTCAATGATATTTCAACCGCTTCCCATTGCATAAAATAAGCGTTACATCGATCTGAGGAAATTAAGAAATTAATTTTCTTGTCCATAAAATAGTGCATTCTTAGTTAAAGTTGATTCAAAGTTGAAGTTGAACTGCAATATAAAGCACTAGGGCTGGGTAGTTCTAATAAGCAATAAGAAAGACCTTGTATGTGGAGGTGCATGTAACTGTTCTTGTCGTTGTGCCTCGACCACCGGGCTTCATTGAAACTTTATATCCAAAATACAGCTCTTGTTTTTATTTATAACCATGGATAAAAACAGACCGACGATTTATCTGGCAACAAAACACTGTCAACAACTGAGCAACCCTTACCATGTGTGTTGCAGCAGGACTAGACTTCCAACAACATTCTTAAAACCCAGGAGAAGGAGCCGAAGTAAAACTAATCGACGAAGGTCTCATAATGACCAAAAATTCCTATTTTTTAGTCTCATGTAGCCGAGGTTGTGACCGTGATCAGTGAACATGTTGTGGAGGTGATTTGACTTATGTTTGACAGCACATTGGTAGCCGTGTTGTGTATATTGGTGAAACATTCATTGTAGAAAAAGATAAAAACTAAATCGCTGTTTTTATACTAGGTTCAGTGTCGTGTAATCAAGGCCATTGTGAAAATAAATGCAAAAACAAGAGTCTTAAGAGTCTGGACGTCAGACCATGTGCCTGCCTTCTTCATGCTTCGACATGGCTGATCAAAGTCACTGTAAAGTCTCTGTTTTCTGGACCCTATAAATGTATTTCTCACTTTTATTTGGCACTAGGTCTAACAGATCTAAAATTGTGGTCAGTAGTTAACCTTTTTCGAGATAGAGGGGAAATATAACTGTTTCATCAGTCAGTTTTATCGTGTAGATGGTCCTTTAGAAATCCAAGAGGCGAAGAGGACTATCCGAGTCAAACAAATCCTTGGTTCACAGATTAACTAGACACAAAAAAGCACATCTGCTCTCCAGTGAGACGAAAAAGCTTTTTCTGTGAGTAATCTTCTGATTTTATACAAAATGTGGACGCAGAATCGATGCAAGCAATTTGCTCTGCCCATGCACCCATGTGGTGTGTCCTGTTTCACCACAACAACCATTTTGTCTTTGAAATAGTGAATCACTACAATCTTTGTCTTTCTCTTCCCGCTAACATTGCAGCTAGGCAAAAGCTGGAGATTACCCTTTTCTAAACTGATGAATTATAGCCTGTCGAGAATAACTGTCACCATGAATCTACCTGAGTTTTTTGCGGTGCAGTGTATTATGCTGCAAGGTGGTCCTCAGTCCTTCTGGATAAGAAATCCAACGAGGTTTTAGTTTATACCTTCCTGTACTGCTGCCGGTCTCTTTCTAAGGCTCGGTGCAAGTAAGTTCTGCTACTTTCAAGCATATACGGGTTGAATTCTACGGCGGAGTAGGCTTCAAATAAATGCCATGAAGGAATATTTCCGACTGAATTAGTTAATAAGGTTCATCTTGCCAAATCAAATCCATTTCGGAACTCCAAGAAGACCATCGAGGTCACAAATGGTCTTAACTCGACGATTAGGAAATGGTCAATTGCATACACATCCTGTTTTTGGCAAAGAATGAACTGAATAACCTTATTTGTAGCCAATGCAGATAGGTCGTTGATAAAAGCAATGTCACTCACTCTTCTATGATAGTTCCTTCCTCGTGTCTTTGTTTTGTTTCATGAACTAAGACAAAGATATTCAGTCTCGTCAAATAATTACTGGGACGTATTTGTTCAATTCCTCTTAAGTTGCATTTGTGTTGTAAACCTTAGACAGACACAATTTTTGTTAATTGAAGAGTAGGAGAAATACAAATTACTGCAAGACTCGCCATCTTTGAAAGTTAGTGTAATGTAAGTTGCCTTATGGGCTCTCAGCTGACAACAAGTCAACGACAAGTCATGTTTCCTTTCTCGTAATATCCAAACCTAAGTTCTGATTTATAAGTCGGTGAGGTATATTAATTTAAATTGTAACATTAATTGCCAAAACATTAAGTTTCCTCTCTAGTTACGAATGTAGAGAGCTGCAAAGTTATAACCGAGTAGGATCCTACTAAACCACTGGCCCATTCGGTCTTGGAACAATGCATCAAAGATTTACAATTACTAAATTTCCTTTGGCATTCAATTTGACTATCAGAGAAAACAGGCTGAACAATGTGCAGGACTCATGCTACATTCTAAAATCAAGTGGCGTCAGTTTTTACGTGTCCAGGGTAAGGATTTGACTTAATAAGCCAGAAATGTCTTTCACAACATCTTCTACGAATTAATACAAGCAGAGTGAAAGAGAAAAAGTAAACCTTCAAAATCCATCCACATGTTTTGGTGCTTAGTATTATCTTTTCCAATAATGTTGAAGATTAGCTATTTTACCATAGATAAGGTGTGAAAGAGTGTGGACAACGTAAACATGAGCGTTTTTTGGCGGTAATCAGTGGACCCGTGCACACTAAGCAAGGACAGACATGTTTCGCTTTGCTCATTGTTTACATGTTGGCAGTTTAAAAACTGCACACCACTCGTCGATCTCTATCCCATCTTTTGGATTGTAGACTAATGCAAAGGCCTTGAATTTTCCAGTTTAGAGATAGAGACTACCCTGTACTGTCTTTCACCAATGCTGAGGCTGGTTTGTCACACTCGGTTTGAGCCGATCCTGGAGGTGCGTTGAAGTGGCGCGGTGCAAGGATCGATGTTTTAGCTCGATCAAAATTCATCTTGTTACCAGACACGCAATCATAAGACTGTACACCACTTAACAAGGGAATGTCGGTAAAAATCCGTTGTAGCAGAAAATCTAGCTGAAATTCATAGAGCAAGCAAGGGGTTCTGCTTTAAACATATGAGTTAGCCAGTCAACAGTTATCTTGCATTCTCATTTTTGCAGCACGGTTCTGGGAGCGAAAGCCCGCAAATACTAATACATCAGCCAAAGAAACATGTTTCCTTTTGAGTCGATGAGGTATTCGCGAATTGTGGTTTGCATTAAAATCTCTGTACATCCAAGTGCCTGTTAATGAAATCACCTTACGAGAGCCATGTTGCACTACTACAAAATTGAAGATACAAGGTCCACCTCTCTCCACCACTATCTTGCGCCAAAACGACGATACAGTCTTCATTCAGCAGTCAAACTCTATCTTATCTATCGCTCAAGAGGAAACGAAATATAGGCCAATAGATTATAGAATGTACTTAAAGACACTAGTGGAGCTAAAAATTGCTTGGAAAAAGCGTAAACGTCCAAAGATTTGCCAGCCACCGGAGCCTATTGTGATTTCACCACACGCTGTAAACTTTTAGGCGATTGACCGATTAACAGATCTGACCAACAAACCAAGCAAAACACACAACTATGGCGACGAAGTACCGAAAAATTTGGTCTACTTAAGGGTGGTATGCGAAAACTCAGAAAACTTTTGTGCTGGCTTTAATGCAGGTGTAGTTCGGTGTATCCAAGGACTTACGAGTATGTATACGATAGAACACGCCGATCGCTCTCATTGCGCGATATACGCCCTTCCCCTCAGTCACACTTGTATCTAGAAAAGCTTGATATTATATAACAAGAAAATCAAATATTTTACAACGAAAAGACTCTGGTGAAGTTGTTAAAACTGTTTCGCTGCGACGCCATTGTGCTGTTTTGAAAGGTTTAGCAGCATGTTACAGTCATTGTCTGTTCCATCGCGACAAGACGTTTGCGCATGTTTCTTTAGCTTCGATTTTCATGAAAACTCACCTTTACTCTCACCATTTGGACGGAACTTATTGCTATTCTATCCACAATATCGATACATCTTATATTCGCTCATAAGCTGCATACCCTGTAGAGACTCGCTAGCGTGCTGAAACTGACGGTGCATCGTTTGCAGGCTTGACTAAGACAATTTCACCACACGACATGTTACCTATCCCGTCAACCTTTGGGAACTTTGTAAACAATTTTCAAAAAAAGCCTTAATGGGGTGGTGGCTTTTGGTTCCAGTTACCCAGCGAAACCAATATAGTAGTATTTTTTTTCTTTTTCTGTTTTTTTTTTTTTGCCACTTTCCCTTTTTTTAGCCTAAAACTATAATTAGTACGACTATCTAATGTATTTAGTAGAAGATTTCCTTTAGCTCTGCTCTTAATTTGTAATTATGATATATTTTGTTCTAATTATTTTTACTGAGGGAGCCCATTCCTTATAAGCCTGGTGGCTTCTCTTGGGCTTCCTCGCCATTACATCTTAAATAATTTTTTTCCCTTTACTTTGTACATTTTTATGGCAAACAAACCAATAAACCATAAACGATTTCGACAGGACATTTCCGAGTGAAGAGTAACATATATAGAACAATGTTTGCATTGAGAATAAATGAACATGCTCGTTTTGCGAATCTTCTTGATTCACTCCAATTCTTATCATCTAACCAATACGTCCGAATAGTTAAAAAAAAAGAAATTTAAATTCAGAAATTTTGGAAGCACTTGCCGCCAAAAATAACAGAAATCGAAAAGGTCAAAGTCTCTTGGCCAATAATGCACCACACCACGTTTGTCTCAACTGAGTTGTGGAACCTTTAAGGAATGGCCATAACGAATGTGAGGCAATGAGTAAATAACGTTTAACTTAGTTGGTGAATCTCCAACAAAGCCTCAGTAATTTACGTTGAAGAAAATAGTTTACCTTTCTTAACATTTTCGAGCGATCTTAAGGTATGGTTTGGGCTCACTGCGTTTTCACTTATGCATGATCGTTTAATTAAGAAAACGTTTCGAATACCTTCTAGTCATACCACCTAATACCTCACCAGCTTGGAGTAATCCGAAAAAAAAAGCTTTTAACCTTACCTTTTGAGCTCACAGAGCGGTTTACAGAGGTTTACAGCTAAGGCTAATCATGTTTGAAGGGTGAAAGAGCGCTTCTTTCCCGCGCTTTCATGACACAATTTACCGTGTAGTTTATGACTTCCTTTTTTATATATATTACTACCGTATTTTTGTCTATTCGACGATTTGAAAGTAAATAACATTGTGACGACAATGGTGACCTATAACCCTGTTTCAGCACGATATAGGTAACACAATGAACCAAACCATGGTAGCTCGATCCTGGAATGTATTTGCAGTCACCATCATGAAATATTATCATGACGTTGTACAAAATCCAGGTATTTTATGAAGTTCACTTGGTAAGAAAAACTTTTCGTCCGTTTTGATGCATCTAATATAACGCGAGAATTCAGTGGACATGATAGATGAAATTTAAAATTTTCGTTCAGGGTATTTTTTTTCTGTGGACTGGAACTGAGGAAGTCTTAAGACCACGTGAGGTCGTATTGGACCGAACGCAGTTTGTTCTAGAAAAAACGCCTTGAAGTGTAGCGTACCCCGAGAGCTTAAAATTTTACTTCAAGTCACTTGAAGAGCGAAATTGTGATCCCAAAATATGTATAACCTATCTAAGAGGCCAAAGAAATACAGGTATTTATAATGTACTTTAGAAGAAAAATTGGAGAAAACCCAGCCAACCTTGCTTCATGTCTGTGAACACAAGCAGTTGACTGCCAGATCAGTAAAACTTATGAACGTAGCGCGCCACGGACCGTGAAATTTCGCCCTCTCTAGAGCTACAGCGGAAAATTCCTGATCACCACTTTATAACAGTTAAACTTCGAATGGTGTAATAAAGCGGTTTTGTTTGGAAGTGTTGGCGTTACTTTGGAATCTAGTATCGACCTGGAATCTTGATGTAAACTGTAGCTCCTTGGGAACCAAAGAAAAGGAGTGCTTTGTTTAAATGTGTGTCAAAACGAACACTTTCCCAGCTGGGATTTCATAGGTTGTAATACGAAAAGTAAACTGTCTCAGTTAACGTTTGTAAAGAACCCTTATACGAATTCCGCAGTATCTCTTTTAGTCTGTGGCTACAAAGACACAAATCAAAAGCCCTGAAAATTTAGGCGAAAGGCTGAAGCACATGGGACGGCTGAGTTCAGATGTTTAGATGGGACTCAGTCTGCAAAAAGCAACGCTGATGGACAATACACCGAATCACTGCTAGATTTAACCGTTTTTTTTTTAATCATGAACTCTCCAGAAAAAGTCAAAAATGAGACAATAGCAAGTAGATATTTCAACGCAAAACAGCAATTTTTAGCTGTCACGGTGTCTTCACCTAGGGAATTTTCGCTAAATATTTAGTTAGTAGACAAGTTTTGCTCTGACTTTGCTCGGTGCCTAAGCTGCTTTACATGAAAACCATGGACAACTGAATATTTCACATGTTGCACTTTCTACTTAAGCCGAGGGCTGCTATTATTGAGCTCCTAGCTTAGGAGTTCCTTTTCAAAAGATTGATCAAGAACGTTGCCCGAGTTGATCTAGTAGAATTTTAGGGGAAATAGATTTTTATAAGCTGTATCTTGCAAAAATACTTGCAAAAATACTTGCCAGACACTAGAATGGTTCACCTTTCGTTTCCTGAATGTTGAATCAAACTATGACTTCTATATAAAGAAAGAGGAAGGTTCCAATGTTACTGGATTGTTTATCCAGTACTGAATTCCGATAAGGCCTGATTTGTGTGTGAAATAATTTGCCACAGCACAATAAGAAAAGATTATTTGTCAGTGGCACGTGTATAAACGCTTGAAATAGAAATACCACACATGAAAAGAAAATTAAGGCCGAGGCATCACATAAATGCAGGGCTTCTTCTCGTCCTTATCAAAATGGGTAACAAGGCTAATTGGCCATACGATGCTAGGTGGATGGGCTGCCATCACAAAAGACAAACAAGCGTAAAATGCTTAAGTTGACTCTCATTGATCAGTACCCATTAAGCACAGAAGGAAGCTAGCTTGCTGAGGATAGGTCAAGGACAAGGTTTGAGTGAGTCTGGCTGCTAGGCAACTGAGACGTTCTTGATCAAAAGTTTGAACTTGTCGGCTGGATCATTTGAAAATGAAAAGCAGTAATGATTGTTATATCGCGTGCTGATATAGGATGGGTAAGTTTACAAAAAAACTGTATAGGTGTAAGAGGAACTTAGGAAATCGGGTATGTAGTAAAAGCATTTAATGAATTGTCAGTTTTAAAAAGAGCAAGATCCTTTTTATAATATGTAAGACATGTTTCGATGTATCTCACATCCAAACAATCAGTAAAGAAGAAACAAATTACATTGTTTTGAACACTTTCAATTGGCTTTATCACAACATTTCAAATTTGAACCGAAAAAAGACTGATGGACGAAAAAACCTAGATCACTTGTCCTTGGATTAAAATACAAAACCAACATCTGTTAGTCGTGGGTCCATAGCATCCTGACTTAAAAGTATGTCAATGTCATCTTCTAAAATTACAATTTCGGAGAGTGTCTTCAGTTTTTCTTGAATGTCCTTGACACGTTTAAGATGTCTCTTAAGTATGGATAAAGTAGGGAACTTAAAGATGGTATCTTAACAACGTTGTATATATTGGTGTAAGACCGTACTGAGATCAAGCCACAGCGGTGATTGCGAACGTTGGTTGAACAATTTGTCAGTTGGGATAACTTCTAGGTTCACCATCGAACGAGTTTTCAAACAATTCAAGCTCGTGTGCTTTAGATAATCGTATATCAAGCCAATTCAGTTATCCCCGTTTACTGGTTCAGTGAGTTACTGGAAAGAGTGGGAGGTTTGAAGACACATCTCAGAATTTAACCCATTCACTCTTTGTAGTGGCCATGGGGTAAGGTGAAAACTTCACAAAACTTTTCAAGCTTCTTTTTACAAACTGCTAAGACACAGGCAGCAGTTCTTCTTTAAAGAGGTTTCATTTGAATGATCACATCTTTGCATTTCGCCTGTCTACAGATTTTCTCGCTGGAGAGTCATATCATCTTGCCATAGCTAGGCTTGGGAATGTAGTGTTTAAAACCACAAGTGACAGTAGTCTAGTGCTAACTTAGCTTTTGTATTCGTGTTACGCACAAGTAAAGGAATAAACACAATTCAGAGTGTAGCTACTGGTGCATTCACAATACCAGTTTTTTATTTTCATAGACCCCTATTATCAATTTAGTCAGGGTGGAAGATTGTTTATTATATACTAACAATTACTAACACTGAAGCAGCAACCCTCTTTAGTTCTGGGTGTAATTTTTACTCAGATTATGACTACTCGCACATATATATAATCTCTTAATCTCTACATTACTACAGTGCTTCTACACCTAACTGTGTAATACTTCCCTGGGGCAAATGTTTGTTGTGGCTGTAATGCATTACTTGATTGCCCAGTTGTGGACAAACGGCGATCATTCAATAAAAGGTCTATCCAATAGTGGTGTGTGAGATGCCTTGTTTCTTCAATGGAGAGACTGCTTTAGATGGGAGCAATTACCCTCCATTGCCACTTCTTCGCAATATGGAGGAAAATCTCAGATAACAAGTCCTTATAATGAATTGGACCTTTTACACAGAGGAAATCTTGCAAAAAGGAGTTCCACTCGTTACTTAGTCCACGTTAAGTATGACATACATTCAAAAAAGTGTACACATACATTGCTGAAGCGAAGCATAATTCAAGATTCCCACAAGACGGTTGGCACACAGCGGTGATCATACCCTGATGGCAGTGGCAAGCTTGCACCCTATCTTTGCTGCAAAAATTTTGACTGATTATGTCATTAGATATCGTTGTGTAAATGAAGTCATCACTAGTTATGAAATTTTTATTATAGCTCAATTTATTCAAGCTAGTCAAACTATTAACGATGGCAAGATAGTTGAGGTGAAAAGAGTAGACAATATTTGGGTACAGTCGTAGTTGACCCAAATGCACTGGGGCATTGTTTACGCCATACTTCATGTCAGCATGAAGTTATTTTAGTGGTTACTCGATAGACTTTGCTGGAAATGATGTTATTTAAAAACTGCGCAAAGACCAATATATCAGTAGCAATGCGGTAAACGAATCGAAACCTCCAAGACGAACGCTGGAAAATGAAACACAGGAAACATTTTGGAAAGATCTCGCGCTTCCATCAGCTCGATCTTTATAGCGTGCTGGTTTGAGAAAAGCGTTCACGCAACCCAATTATAACCAAAGTTCTCCAAATAAAATTTAGCTTTTAGTCAACTGTACTTCACTCTTAAAAAGGAAACTTAGGTTGAGATATTTTGCTAGACATGCAAAGACACGCTTACAAATTTGTAGTTCGTAACACTGCGCGAATCAACAGCCTTTTCGAACGCCAGCTGTAATCTGCAAATTGCGAACAACGCTGCAATCTATTAACCGCGGAAAAGTGAATGGTTTAAACACTGGGGCTTTCCTTTTGGAAAGACCTCCAGCCTTACCTTACCTTACCTTACCTTCGTAATCAAAATCGTCCAGCTACTCACCGCTCTCTTTCTTGATTCTTACTCGCCCACTGGAACTCGCGCTTCTCGTGAGTATGTTATGATACTGATGCATACCACGTGATAATGGTACATCACAAGTTGTGCGCCAATCAGCAGTTTGCAAACTATAATTCTAACGCGTGCAAACAGCTTCTTAGGACTTTCTCGTAAGAAATTTATTATAGCTGTTTCATTTACCTGCATGTTGTTTTTCAATAAACTAACTACAACCCTTTGATGGGCGGAGGAGTTAAAGAGCGCCATTCCAATAAGGATTTTTTTTAACTAAATAAGTAAACTGGTTGATTCATTCCGGTGGCTTGGAATATTAACTTTCGAACAAGTGTTCAACGTGTTTCTTTCCGGAATACGTTTAGTTCTCTACCCAGCCAAAACCGACAATTTTAAGTTATAAAATACAACAAGAGCAATTACCTAACCTGGCAGTCGTATTCGCTAGCCCTGATGGTCTTTTGTGTCTGCAGTTGCTTTAAGCTCCAGTTGGATCTCCTTTGTTCGCTTTTTTCAGTTCGGTAGAATCTGTTGGAGATCGTTCAGGTAATCCGAAAATCGTTTGCTCGTGATCTTTGCGAGTTAAACTAACATCCCGCTTTTAACTCCTACGTGTTCGCTTTATAGGAGCCTGAATGATCATTACGCTTTAAGGCTCGTTTTCGAGTGTTGGTCTAGCCAGTTATATTAGTATAGAGCTAAATTTACTTTTCTGCTTTATAAAGTCGCTTTTGTGTCGTTCAAGTTTGACCTGTATTAGTTTAGAGCTAAATTTACACTTTCTGCTTTTGAAAGTCAATTTATATTGAATACTGAAACCATTTTCGTATCCTTCAGTCTTCGGACTGATAATAGAAACTTGCCTTTATTTTTCAGAAACGCCGACATCACATCAGTTTAAGGGATTATCGGTCAGCCCTGAAGGGACAAAACATGGCGTCGACTCGCAAATTCTTCTCTCGTTCGCAGGCTCGCCTGCCGGCCTACGCGAAAATCTAATGTAATACTCGCTTTGCATCTATATTCGGAATCTTTAGTTATCTTGAAAAGTTGTGCGGTGGCTAATAAGACCAAATTAATGCACAGCATCACCAAAGAGGGGTTTTTCTTGTGTCTTCGTTGAAAGTTAAATTTATTGTTCATTCCGGGAGGTGGAAGATGCCAAAATTAAGAAAAATTGTTAATCCTAAAAGCTGCGGGCCAAGACTTTTCATTTGAATCTGGTCACTTCGCAGAATCTGCCTGATGAATATTCTTGATGCTGATCTTCTCACTAGGTTCCAAAAGAATACCTTCCATCTGCCATGATGTGGTCCTCATTGAAATCTCTTTTTAAGCTCAATTCAACAGAGTGATTATTCAGGTCAAATGGCAGATTATCAAACTGTACTTTTCTGAGGTGCTGTTCACTAAGCAAGATAGTTGTCTCATGCGCTTTAACAGACCTGTGGTGTGCATGTAGCAGTGATTCAATTAAGACTGAAGAATAGTTCCAACTTTGATTCAGGTCATGAAATTATATGTGACCCGCAGTCAAATGGAAGATCTGATCAAGGAGTTCTTCCTACTGTTTTTCAGTTGATTTTACTCATTCAGGTAGTCCTTACTAAGCGTTATTTTTGACTTGTCGGTGTAAATCAGTGGCACCTTTTGAACGGAAAATTTCTTTGGTGCAGTTTTACAGGTTATCAGTCTCAGGATAATGACTGAAATAATAGAAATTTGCTGACCTTTGCTGGCTGTTCTAGCTATTGAGTCCGTGAAAGAAATCGTGAAGGGCGAGTTAGTATCGTAATTAAACCCTTGCACAGCAGCAGTTTCCCAAGCTTCTGTTCATTATAAAGTATATGGTGGTTTTTAGTGATCGAAAGAGTTAGATGATCGCCAAAGACTGTACATGTCTCGAGGGACGAATTTTGACCCAATCGCAATACCCAATCAAAGTCAATAGAGTGTTTTCACATGACGTCACGGCGGCCATATTGGTGTCCCAAAACAATGAAACGGCGGCCATGTTGGTGTCCCAAACCAATCCTCTGGGAGTTGAACACTTTTCTTATGCAAACACTTTCTTTTGTTCCAATAAATTTGCATAGATGCTGGCCACGTGAGTGAAAACACTCTATAGCATCAGCTCCAAAACAGTCCCATAATACAATTTGCGGACACAACCCCAACCCAGTCTCAAAACGGCTAAAAAAGGTTTTCGTGGTGCTTTTTGGTGCTTTTCAGAAGTGCGGTAAAAACAAAAAAGTTGTTTTAAAAGTCATTTCTAAAATCGCCATGAATCTTTTATTTGATGCTACACTTTACGTTGAATTAATCTTCAAGTGATATTGCTCTGGCTTGGGTACAACGTCATGAGATGTATACTGCCTGTATTGCATCGGTTGAAAGTTGTTTAGTAAGAACTTTCGATACGGAAGTAGACGAGATTAGGGGGCGTTGTGAGTGCCTATTATGAACAGTGTACCAGAACAATTATCAACAAATAAAAAAACCAGTAAAAGAACTCTCAAGTGTGTTGTTCTTGAGTGCTCCATTTTAAAATTTGGATTCTGTTTTTCATTTTATGTCCCAAGTTGAAAGGACGATTTTAAACTGCTGAGAAACCTGCTCGGATTGACGTCACTGTGTAGAGAGTTATAAGATTTTTGATCGAACGTTTGGTCAGTGTAGCGTGAGAATAGCTTGCAAACAGATCGAGCGGGTGACGTCATTCTTCTGAAACGCTCCTGAAACGTAGCATCAAGTTTGGTAAAAATAATAACTGCTTACATTGCGTAAAAAGCGGTCTTTTTAGTTTTAACATACATGAAGCATGTGGGCTATAAAAGACATAGTAAGAGCGTCAATAAAAGACACATTTGATTATGACTGGTAGGAACACATAAAGAATTTTCTTTTTTTGTGTGTGCGTGCATGGCAAATTAAAACAATGCTGGAATCCGTCCACATTCCAGCCTGAAATTCATCCGATTGCTTGGAGTCTTTTTCTCCTCTCAATAACGTCGTTACTGAGGGAGTAATAACGACTCGAAGTAATCGGATGAAATTCAGGCTATCCACATTCCGCTTTGAGGTTTAAGTTGTGAGATACTGTATATACAGAAAGCAAATCACTGGACTTGATTCGTTTAGAAAACAAAACCTGAAACTGAGCAGTTGATCGAGAATTAAAAAAAAAAGGCTTTTTAACTGTTTTAATGGTTTCACAGCTAGACGTGTGGTAAGTAAATTGAATACGTGACGTTTTATGGTTTGACTGGGTTCCTATTTAAGGAATTTTCAAATTGTAAACAATTTTTATATTTCTTTGAGTTGGACTCGAGGTGAGAAAGACACGAACAAGAGTAAGCTTGGAAAAAAAAAGACGACGCGATGTCCTTTCAGCTTTTAGCTAAGGTCTTGTATAAATGTAGAATGTTTTCAACAAACTACAATAGGTGAAAGACTAAAACTTTGATGAATGCGAAAATTCAAATTAAGCTAACTGGCCAACTTCAAAGCTATTACCAAAAACCTATATATTTGTAAGGTCAGGAGCCCATCAAATGATGTGCTCCTGGTAAGGTCTATCACGTTTCATCAGTTGTAAAGATCTTGACTTACCAGCAACATTTTTGGATAATTCCTTTGAGATCTTACAGCTTCTAATTCTGCGGTTAATAAGACGAATACATTTTGCTTTTGTCAATTCCTAGGTGATGTCACCATAATTTCTATTATTATCAGTGGGATTTTTTGGTAAAGGACAATAAAAATGTGACTTGTTGACATCCTGTCAGCGTTTTCCCGGAAACTAAGGAAGATTAGAAGGTTTCGATTTACCGAGACTTCTGAGAAATTCCGGAATATTGGCAAAGTTTTCCTTCTACTCTCCAGTTGGGGGTTATTGTCCAGCCTCGTCTCGATGCTTCCGAAAGTGAGATCCTGGGTCCGAGGCAACAGGAGCTAAACAAAGATGGCGTCTGTGTAGTAGGTTGCCCAGCGAATATTTCTGGTTTCCGGAGGTTTTGCGTTACAAAAGTTTAGTTACTCATAAAAAAGGGAGTATGTGTTGAGTAAATGTTTGAGATATTTATTATTGCCATAATTATGGAAGAAGAAGATGGAGAGTTGAAAAAGAAAAGTTACCGTTTACAACATTTCCTCGAATAGTTCTTGACGACGACAACCGACATGTCATTTGGCGGGAAATCATTTAAACGGGAAGAGCTGCGCCTAAAGCAAGAACTTCAACAGCTGTCCAAACAGTCAAAGCATGAATTCGCTGGCTTGAATACGATTGACAAGTCGAAGTTCCTTGAAAGCAGCTCGAAAACCGCACTGGCGCAAAGAAGCCCGCCGACAAAACGCGGAGGATCGCACAGGCAACCCAAGAAATCTACAAAGAGCAAACGAAGGGATACAGAAACACGGGAATCAGATGGCGAAATTCCTCCGCCGAGTCCTTCTATTGATTTGGCCCCAGAATTAAGAGCAACACCAGACTCTGAGCACGCAAAAGCCATTGAGCAAGGTCATGTTCATGAGCGGAGGACTTCTGATTTGATTTCCAGATCTAGTGGGATTGCTTCTATTCGCTCAAAAGTGGATTTAAATGTCGTGATGTATGGAAAAGGACTTGGTGATGAAAGTAATTTAAATGCAAAATTAAAGGAAAAGGTAAACTATCATTTAGCGCAGTTGAGGTGCCAATCTTTTCAGGAGCTAAATTTAATGCAGACAATGTACAGTACCTAAGTGTCAAGGTACAATTTCTTGGGAAAATTGGTTCATTATATGGGGTTTTGTTACATTGAAATCATTGTTTTGATGAATAATGACTTTCCTTTAAAAAGACAAACCTCCTCTAGGGAATTTCCAAAGATCCCCTATGGAGTGAATCAATATTTTCTGGAATCACACAATATAAAAAACATTATTATGTTTGCCTGACTGTAAAGGTCAGAATCCGGTGACAAGTTGCAGCAACACGTTGCAGTGGCAAATCACTCCTTATGTACAGGTCGGGTGACTAGTTGCAACAACAAGATGAGACAACACATCGCAGTGACAATTAATCACTTTGTGTGTACTAGAGAATTTCTTGTTGCTGCAACAAGTCGCAAAAAATCAAATCGGACTGAGTTTGTGTGCCTTGTTGTGGTGACCAAATTCTGTTGCAGAGACAAAGGTTTTCACAAAAATTCTCCAGTACACACGAGGGATTTGTCACTGCCACCTGTCACCGTGACATGTTGCTGCAGTCTGTCACCTAGTGTGTTCTGACCTTAAGTCAAGTGAATTTTCTTCCTAGAAATCAGCAGTGAAGCCACATCCAGCCAGGTCAGGGAGTCCTGAGACACCACGAAGAACACCCCAGGGAGAGGAAGTTCCAGCTAAAAAACCAGCAATAATTGGCTCTCAGAGTACGGCCATAGCTGTTCAGCTTGCTCCTCGTCCAGCAAACAAACCACCTAGAGCAAGTTCGAGAGTCTCACTTGCAGAATCAGCTAAAAGCCGTGCTTCGTCTGTTAAGTATGTTACCTTTTGTTTTATATAGTGTAAGGCATGAATATGTGGTTAATGCAGGCACCTGTTACACTAGTGAGTTTACGCAACAGGACGGCAGGAAGAAGAGGATGGCAAAACGCTTGTGCGTGACAAACCTGACAAGGCCATTACTTCCGTGTTTTGTCGTGTTCTTTACTAACATCGATGTTTTCTGGTCTTTTACAAAAAGATCTGTTTAAACGAAAGTGAATTTTTGCGAAAAGTTATTTCAAACAAAATTATTGTCACGCTTGTCACACAAGGTTTGCCGTCTTCTTTCCTCTCCCGTCCTGTTGCGTAAGTCCACTACTTACAATAACAGTACATTGAAATATCTGCATTAGTGACCAAAATTAATCTTTGCAAAAATTGATGTTCACTCCCTGTATCGTTGTATCATGATATGGGGGATGTTTAGTGTCCAGGCTTTCTTGAAAAAAATATATTACCAGGAAATGTCTAATGTGTATTTCTGCTTTTTTAAAAATTTAAAACAGAGATACGGAATTCCTTCTGCCAGTCACACCCACTTTACTTGACGAGGGGGAACCTCAACAGGATGTTGTGGTTCTAAGTGCTGCTGAACAAGATGACAAGGGTAATGTAACAGAGAGGACAGATATAGATAAGGGATGTGAGGATGAGGTGAATAAGCAAGACAGTAAGAATTTGGGAAATGAGTCAAGTGCAATTGATCAGGAAAGTGATGAAATAGTCAAAATAAATGTGCCAGAATCAACTGCACAAGAACTTGAGGATGCAGATGCAGGAACGGAAGCTAGAGAAGTAACGGAATCTTCTTTAGCTCTGGATTCTGAAAAGTTGCATGGAGATGATAGGTGCCAGGAGGATGAGTCTCCAATAAACAGGATCCACTCTGAGATTCTTGAACTAACAAGGAAACTGAGTTTGCCTGAGACAGGTTTGCTCAACCTGATACGAGCAACTGAGGAAGCTGAGAATGAAGCTAAAAGGCAAAGTGAGGCAGCAGTTGCAGCTTCTCTATCCAAAGAAAGTCTGTTGCTTCATGCAATGGCTGCACAGGGTAGCACAGATTTCTCAGTGTATGGTGCACTGAGAGGGACGTCTCCTCGGGACCCAAAGGCCTTATCAACGAGTCCTTCAAAGGTGCCAAAGACCCCTGTTGTTCCTAGCAGCACTAATCTACAGAATGAAGTGGGAGGGAAGACCTCCATTGAGAATGAAAGTTTAAACACAAGCCCTAGGAAAGACAAAGCAGCTACAATAAACAGTGAGAGTGTTGTCACTGGTGATGTGGCTTCGCAGATACAAAGAGCTGATAACCTGTCTAAAACAGCTGTCAAACAAACAGAAGTGAAAACAAGTGAAGTGACATCTGACAGAGACTTGCTAGGTGTGTTGCAGAATTGATGCCTTTGTTGATTTTTTAAATCATCTGTAAAAAGAATGATTGATGCATGTACCTCCCTTATGATCAGTATACAGTTGTGATTGGTTACAATATGCATAATTTTAGATGAAACCACCAAGTTGTGGATTTTTGTGAGAAGTTTCTAAGCACAAAAGATCTTGAGAGCTTAGCTAAACTCCCTTACAGCTGCAACTAGATGGTTGCACAGAGTCAGTGTTTCTCATTCAGAACATTACACAGTGTAATTACATGTAAACGAGTTCAAAATCTGTTTACAGGTAGTATACACCAGACAAAAAATGGATTCGCACTAATTTGCTTTTGGCAAATACAACTGTACAACTGATATTTTGCACGGTCATGGAGCCACGAAATTCAGGTAAATCCACAAAATCCCAGGAAATTCACAAAAACATACAGTGTACGAAGTACGGCAAAATTGGATAGAAATTTAGTCAAATACATGTTTGTACAACATAGTTGAAACTTATCTCAGCTATTAGGGCTGTTTACTTGCAGTAAACTTGTAAATTTATCTTGCAGTTTCGTCACTGAAACGAGCAAACAACGTCCCAAAACTACTAGGCATAGATTATGTTGAGAAAAACTGGGCACTTAAGCCATGTTGTTAAAAGCTTTGCCTTTGGCTCATTTCTCGAGCATTGAAAGAGCAAATGATTGTCTCTGTGAGAAATTCTTAAAACTGCTGATCAGATCAATGCAGAACCGATAGATTTTCTTAGGAAATTTGCCCAGAAAATTTCCACAAAATCGGTTATTTTTACCGATTGTCTCTCGGTGAAGTTTGCCCGGAAAAGTCCCGCAAAAATCCTGCGAAATTGACTGAGTTTTCCACCAATTATTTGTCACCAAAAATGCAGCGAAATTTCATTTTTTTCCATGACCCATCAGAAGCCCTGAACATTATATAGCAAAATTGTAAAAAAATGAGGAGTACAAAAATGTAAATCTTGGGGCAGAGATGGTAAATGCCACATTTGCCTCCTTATTTACAAGCCTGTGGTTTTTGTTATGCAAATGTAGCATTTACCATCTTTGCTCCAGATTTACTACTCAGTTTTGACATTTTGGGGACATAACTATTTGCCAGGTTGTCAATGTGCAAATCCATTTTTGTGTCCAGTGTTGGGAGCTAATGAGTGTGCTGTTATACAATAATTATACAATCATCTTCTTTGATTGAAGGGTGTTTCTTATTACAGTTCTAGGCAGCTAAGAGGGACCTTAAGCAACGACAATGGCGACTGCAACAAGAACAGGAAAAAAGCAATAGGTTTAGATTGGCGAAACAACAACTTTGCACATGCATCATGCTTTTTAGTACATTTCTTTGCTGTCGCCGCACAACTGAAATGGGAAAGTGCCTAATTTCTTGTTTTGTTGAGGACGTGAACTTAAAACAATGACTTTCTTTTTCTTTTCGTGAACTTTGATATAGTCTTTTAGAATTCAGCTCCAGATAAATTGGCCAACATTTGACAAAATAGAAGAGTTGTAATAAGCACGATAAAGTTTGAAGTAGCGGGAATTCACTTTTTCAGTGATGTTTTCACAGCCATTGTTGTCGTTGTTGCTTATTAGCTCCCTCATATTATGTAAAGACAGAACAAGAAAGAAATGGACAACATCTTTGGTGACAGCGAAGCAAGGGTATGAGTAAGGGGACCAAGGAGGGGAGCCCTTCTGGGGAAAAGTGGATGTGATTGAGGAGACTGGAGCACATGTAAATGACAAAATGTTATAATGTGAATGGAACTTGCACAATAAAATGATACCTGATGAAGCTCAATTGGTGAATGTTTTATTTAAATAATCCTTTTATCAAATAAAAACATTTTGTACCAGTACTGCCTGTGCTCAACACTGTTGTTCTTGTCACCTTAGGGTTATAATAATGTTTGTGATATTTTGTTATTTTTAACAGCATCTCAGTCTCTAACACTGTTAACAAGACAGGGGCGTGTTAGTCAAAAGGCAATGACTGATGAGCAGGCGAGGGAGGTGAGATTGCATAAAATTAACATTGTTTATGAATTTTGAGGTGTTTTTAAAAGTACATGTAACTTCACTTGTTATCCTCTTTGACGTTAATTTGAAAGTGACATTTGCATGCGTTGCAGGTATTTTCTCCTCTTGGTGACATTACAACTACAGCAATTGCTTTTACACTAACCTTGTAAGATGAAAAATCATGGGTCGTAGTTAACAAGAAACCAAAAGGTGGTTATTGATTTTTCTAAAGTTTTATCTGCTTCTATCTGTAGTGTCTGTTACTGCCATCTGATGTGGTTCCAGAAGACATCATCAGTATTAAGGGACAACACGTGGAGATAGGCTCTAAAGAGTACACTGCTCCAGTCAACAGCTCGGAATTTCTACCTCAGGAGCTAAAACAACAATGGATTGAATTAAAACAGAGCAAACGGGATGTGACATTTTTAGATTCATGGGAACTCAAGGAGGCAGGAAAGAAAGACAAGGTACATGTTGTACTTAAGTTCCTCTACACCTAGGGGGAGCGGGAGTACTCAACCAATATTTGGGTATAGGTGAACTGCTGAGGGTTTAAAACCCTGACCCTCTTTAGGACAAAAAATCCTAAAATACATACTCTGTTTAGGAAACCACCCTCAATTTTCTTACCCTGTTTTTATAGGACAAAGGACAAAATGCACATCGTCCTGTTTAACAACTGCATTGCTTAATGGAGGTGGGTGCCCGGGATGTCCAGGGTCTTCCACCTTTGGCACAGCCAGCCCCTAGACAGAGTTACGCCCCTGTGGCCGGCAAACCCGCGCCCTCCAGCCATGAGCCCCCATGCCATTGGAACCAGGCACCCGTCACACTGATTTAACAGTGGAAGAATAAAGGGGGGAGGGATGGGGGTAAAAGAATGATCCCAAGGCTGAACGAAGAGAATGGCTGCCAGAAAAAACACTATACTGAGCACATGGAGCTGATGCGAGCAAGGCGGACCACGCTTGAGCCAAACAACTGACTACTGACCACGCCCGTGCTCCTTGTTGTTAACTGTGTTAAATAAATATTTATTTAACTTCATTTAACAACTGCGTCGCTTAGTGGAGGTGGGTGCCTGGGATGTCCTGGGGCTTCCACCTTTGGCACAGCCAGCCCCTAGACAGAGTTACGCCCCCATGGCCGGCAAACCCGCGCCCCTCAGCCATGAGCCCCCACGCCAAGCCAAAGGGACCTCTGAGCTGAAAACCAAGCTCGGAGAGAAGGGGCTCATGGCTGGGAGAAGCCTTAGCCGCAATTCACCAAACCCAGAGGCGCCCACCTATGTTGAGCAGGAAGAAACATACAAATGCTAAACACCACACAGGTGTCAAACGTACAATACCAATGCCCCATAAATGCCACAAATGTAGTAAAACGCCACAAACGTCCAACCCCAAAGCCCCATAAACACTGCTAACACTGTAAAAACGCCACAAGGGTCCAACTCCAATGCCCCATAAACGTTACAAACTCTCCGAATGCCACAAAAACGACCAGCCCGAACGCCTCATAAATGCTACAAATGCTGTGAACTTAACAAGCGTCCATCCCAAACACTCCGTAAGCAATAAAAACACAGCAAACGCCACAAGAAACGTTCAGCCCCAAAGCCCCATAAACAATACTAACGCTGTAAACACCACAAGGGTCCCACCCCAATGTCCCATAAACACTACAAACACTGTAAACGCCACAAAAAAGGACCAGCCTGAACGCCTCAAATGCTGTGAAAGCCACAAACGTCCAACCCCAACACTCCCTAAACAATACAAACGCTGTGAACACCACAAGGGCCCCACCCCAAAGCCCCAGACACTCTAAAGCCCCAAAAAACGACCAGCCCAAACACCTCATAAGTGCTACAAATGCTGTGAATGCCACAAGGGTCCCACCCCAATGCACCATAAATGCTACAAGCCATGCCACAAGAAAAATAAATAAATAAATAGAAGACCAGCCTGAACGTCTCAGAAATGCTACAAATGCTGTGAACACCCCAAACTTCTAACCCAAACACTCCATAAATAATACAAATGCTGTAGATGCCCCAAATTTCCAACCCCAATGCCCATAAATGCTATTAACGTTGTAAACGCCACAAGGGTCCAACCCCAACGCCCCATAGGTGCTACAAACACAACCAGCCCGGACACCTCATAAAGGCTACAGACGCTGTGAACACCACAAACGTCCAACCCAAACATTCCCTAAAACAATACAAATGCTGTAAATGCCACAAAAACGTAGAGCCCCAATGCCCCATGAAAAACTACAAAAAAAAACTGTAAAAGGACGCTAGAGAAAACCAATACAAGTAGTTGTACACTTACCCGCAAACAGATGCTAAAAGTACAAAAAGACTATAATATTTTTATAGCTCTAGTAAAATATTTACTACAAAATACTGGAAGGAATGTGGGTGCCTGGTGTATCTATCCAGGGGCCTCCACTGTGGTCAGCCAGTCCCTAGACTCCTCTCCAAAACACTGTACTGAGCACATGGAGGTGATGCGAGCAAGGCAGACCGCGCTGGAGCCAAACGACTGACCGCTGACCACGCCCGTGCTCCTTGTTGTTAACTGTGTTAAATAAATATTTAACTTCATTTTAAAGCCTTTTACTGGCAATAAGTATATCACAATAGAGCAAATTCATGTTATAGTCATTGCTTTTGTATACCTGTAGGGATTACAATCAAATTTCATCAAACAAATCAAATCAATACCCTGTTTATAATTAGGCCAGACTCGCATGAAATTATATATGCTGTTTTGGACAGGGAGGAAAAAAACCATACCCTGTCTAGTGGCACATCCCCATATAGGCCATATAAGGGAGTACCCCTCCAGCACTCTACACTGTAGATTTGCACTGCAGTGCCTGCGCTGCATTGCATTGTGATATCAAGCGAACTTTTACTATTACTAATTAATGCTCATTGTCTGTCAAATTCCTTGGTGTGACCATTTAGAGGAAAGCTTTTCAACAATTCCTTTACCTGGCACCATTTGTTTGAGAATGCAATGTAAATGTTGGAACTATTTTTTTTTTCTTTAGCCCATCAAGTCTCATAACATTCATCACTTCTGCACTATGCCCTCCAGATTGGAACTTCCTCCTCACTTGTGTAGGAAAATGAGAGATGAACACACTCGCGATAAGTTTTACAACATCACAGGGAAGTCAGTGGACAACAAATTTGAGGTCAGTTAAAACATTATTTTTTACTCACTTGGACTAACCTCTCAGTTAGACCATTGTCATCAGTTCATTATCATCCTCACCCCTCAGGCTGGAAGGTAAATTGATACATCTTTTAGGACATCCATTCTTTACTTTACTTTACTTAAAGATTTTGCCAATTTCGCGAGTGTCGGCATGATAGCATGTGGCACCAATTACTGTGGGCCCGTAACAGTCCCTTCCCTTACATTGAGAGATAAACCACTACACCGTTGACTATATCCCCCACTCTTTTTGAAAAGTGTGTGGGTTCTTTAACATCCCACAGAATTTATATGTTCAAGGGTTGCGAGACAGGGCCTGTGGTTTATCTTCCTTATCCGAGCAGACTAGAAAAGTCTTAACCATTTTTGCAGATATGCATGTCTTTACAAAGGTAGCACTTTCTTCTCAGTTATTTAAAGACCCCGAGTATTGGTTTTGGCCAGGGTTTGAACCAGCGGCCTCCCACTCGGCAGACCGGTGCTTATCTAACTGAGCTACATGTACATGTACATGTAATTGGGTGGCGGTTTAACGCATGGACCTACTGCAGCAAGTTCTGTGCATTAAAGAGACAGGGAGGCCTGAATGATCATGATGTTATGGTTCTGATGAGAAATCTACAACCTGCTGCAGTGTGTAATAAGTGATTTATTACATGTACATGACTGAAAACTACATTGTAATAAATACACTGTAAATGCAGATCTTGATTCTTTTATACCGTATGTTCAACATCTACAATTAATGCTCTCAATAGGCCCTTTGCAGGTAGCCATTCACGTGGTACAAAACCGCCATACTGGTGAGCAAAAGTCGCACTGGGACAAGACAAACAAAGGAAATTACCATTTAAAATTATGTATGCCTTTTGTTTGTCTTGTCCCAGTGCGACTTTTGCTCACCAGTACGGCAGTTTTGTACCACGTGAATGGCTACCTGTAAAGGGCCTATTGATTTTAGAGTGATAATTCTTCCAATACAGCACCTGTTCTTGGTTTTCTAACATAATTGTTAATGTGCATTGTACTAAAAAAATCTCCAGATAAATAATTTACATGTAGTTTTTAATACACAGTAGTAAATTGCTGAGCATCTGATTGTTGTACATATTGGAGCTAATATTATTTTAGGTACTACTCACTATACTTCATACAATATTGCATTTAACAGCTGATTTTGGATGAGGTAAGTGAAGTTACCAAAGTTGAGGAAGAGGGAACTAATGAGGAAGAGAAGCCAGACAAGGGAAAAACTGAAGAAAGGCGCTGGTCAGTTGTGGCACAGAGGATCCTGCAAGAGACTTTAGTGGTTGGAGACTCAGATGAGACTCTGAGCAGGCTGAAGAATGCTTCTGATAAATTGGTGAGTTACCAATAATTACTTGTTAAAAAAAAAAACAGCTAGGTATAATTAAAAAAAAACATTTTGATGCCACATAATTTATGTGACATGTAAATAAATTTATTGTTGCTGCCTTTGAGACACCTCTGGGTAAAGGGCAATGACTTAATATAATATACAGTCATGTAATATAACACTGACGAATTGCACTAGTCTATTCTGATTGGTAGTTTTCAGCCGAAGAAGGAGAGTCGCTGGATATAGTTGGTGTGAAAGTGGAACTCAAGGATGATACTTCAAGGTAATAATTATAACTACAGTACAATTTCAAAGCAAATTAAAGGTGAGAAAAGCATAGTTTTATGTACATGTACTAGGAAAAATAAAAATTTCTTAAACAACCAACTACTTAAAGAATCAAAGCTCTCATGCCTCCAGTCATGCCCAGAAAGAGGGTGAAGGGTCCTTTTTTATGTTGATAGCTTGAAATAGTCATCACCTGTCTAACAAAACTATTATGGGCTGACAATGCAGTCACTTCCTCTCCTCTCTCAATGATTGGTCTATTTTACTGAAAGCTACATGGAATAATTATAACATGAATATCAGACTTGTTTATGAAAGACTCAGGAAAATTGATTGCAGTTGACAAACTGCTTACTAATTTTGTTTTGGCTTAAAAAATGTAAAGGTGGCATCCATTTTCTCTGTGGCACAGATTAACCTCATTTTCATGCCAGCTACTTGCCTCATTTCCATGTTAAAACCATGTGATTTCATCCATGTCCCCTTGATCTGTTCCCTCCAAAACTATTAAAAAGACATGTTCTACGTGTGATAACATGTATGAATTTGAATCTTGACCACACTTTATTAATCTGTGATTGTTACCTGTACAAATGTAATCACGATCAGTTGGGCCATCTAAAAGGGTTGGAGATTTTGTTCTTTAGCCCCAGCATGCCTGACTTGAAACCTGCGAACTTTCCAAACTAATTTTTCTACATATTTATCTCCTTGTTTTTACATTGTACCTTCCCTCAGACTGTTTCAAGATAGCAAGTAGCACCTTTGAATATTTGTTAATGTTATCATTACTCCCCTCACAGACTCTATTGGACTCCAGCTCCACCCAAAATGAACCTAGCTCCCGGCACCATTAAATCGCACTTGTATCCTGACTATCAGGGTGCATCACTGCTACAGGAGAGTCTAGGGACAGAGCTGAGGACAGTGACAGGGTTAGACAGTGATGACAATGATGAAACAGAAGTTGATTTGGATACTGAAGAAATCAGAGCAAGAAACAGGTGTAGTTCAATACTTACTAACTAAAGGGGAGCAAGGACAGTGCAGTTGTGAGAGCATTCGCCTCTCACCAATGTGGCCCTGGTTCAAATCCCAGTGTCGACACAATAATTTATGTGGGTGGAGTTTGTTGTTGGTTGTCTCCTTTGCCCCACAATGTTTTTCTCTTGGTACTCTGGTTTTCCCCTCTCCTCAAAACCCAACATTTCAGAGGCAGTGTTCTCCCTTAATTTTAGCTCCGCAGGTTGGGGATCATTTATAGCCAGTAAGGCAAAAAATATGCATCACAGAGGTGCACCTTTCCGGGGGCATGGGGGTAGTGGGGTGCGGGACATGACCCTGCCCTTAATGGGAAATTTGGGAGCTAAAGGTACGTCTTTAATTTGAGCAAACCTTCAGGCTGTTGCAGGCTTTAGGCGGTAAATTTTACCCTTTACCGCCTGATAAGAAGAACACTGCAGACTGAGGTAACTGAAGTGTTACTTTCTCTTTAGAACATTAAGTCGCACATATGGATCTATGAATGATCTTAGTACCATGCTTAAAGCAGAACTAGAGGGAGTGACACGACCGAAAACAGATACAGGAGGGTTGCTACATGTACAGAGAGATCAACCAGATGAGGGTGAAGGTAAGCTTATGGCAATGGACTTGTCACAGGAAATATGTACCTCTGGCATCAAGGGTTTCTAGGTGATAACTACAGAACTAGAGGGAGTGGTAAGACCAAAAATAGATACAGAAGGGGTGGTGCAGGGAGAACAAGCAGATGAAAGTGAAGGTAAGCTTATGGCAATGGACTTGTCACAGCAAATATGTACCTCTGCCATCAAGGTTTTCTAGGTGATAACTACAGAACTTATGGGAGTGGTGAGACCAAAAATAGATACAGAAGGGGTGGTGCAGGGAGAACAAGCAAATGAGGGTGAAGGTAAGATTACAATGATGGACTTACATGTCACAGAAAATGTCCATGCACATGTACCCTGCCATGAAGGGTTTCTAGGTGTTACCTTTAGCCTACTCAACATTCCAGGTTCTATTCTCATTTTACATGTCTCTTCAAAGAGTTTACGATGGAAAAATTACCATACACCGTTGATTGTGGGCCGTAACTGCAAAGCATTCCCACCAATCAGCATACATGCGTGATCTTTTCAACTACGAGGATCAAAATAAGTGGATTAAAACGAAAAAAAAAAAAAAGAGACTGACAGAAAGCCACCGAAATGTCTTTTGTGAAATGTCCTAAGTTAGTAAAATGACCCCGTTTGAAATAAATCTACCAGGATGTAAGTTTGACTTGCAATAGAACGGACCTTACGTTTCAACCACGCAACTCCAGGGGTTGCTCCAGTACTTAGGAAGAACGTAAATTCACTTTTTACTTCGGCGGAGCGCGAAGTAAAGGATTCGCGACGCTCTGGAATGTATCAAAGTTGACTTTTTTTGACAAGATTGGGCGCGCAAAGTCTGTAGGTTTTCGGTTTTATTCAGCTATTTGACGACACACACTCAAATCATCCCTGAATCTGGTCACATTCATGCCGTTAGAACCACTGTACCACTTGTCCCTCTCGTCTCCTTTTCTCTTCTGCTTTACCAAAGGCTGTTTACAGGGTTCGTACAGAGTCTTGAATACTTGAAAAAGTCTTAAAGTTTGCCCGGCAATTTTCCAGACTTGCAGACCAGACCCTGTATTTGCTGCAGTTCTTTCTCCTTGCATCACCAATGCTTCATCAGTTAAAGAATACGGGTGGGCATGGTCGTCTAAAATATTACACAAAAGTGAGTTACTCTCGTGTGCTACGTGATTTTCGTCGTGCTCGCGTTACGAGAATCATGTAGCGCGTGAATCAGTTAATCAGCAGTTTTGGCATAAATCATCGACGACTTGTCCTGCGCGATAACAAAAGGATAAAATCCCCTCTTGATATTTTATGATTATCTGTTCTGTACTACGTCTTCTGTACCATGCCTACAAGTAATATTTAGTGACAAGACTGAGAATTTCAATACAGATACTGTGGAGTAAAAGGCATTTGCCTCTTTTTATTTTTTGAAGTGCCATGCCGATTTGTATCTGTGCTTGAGAAGAGGAGGCAGGAGAATAAACAACATGATAAGAGTGTGAGAGAAGGAAAAGATAATGAAGAAAGCGAAGTTGATGAGGAACCTGGTGATTTGAAAGAAAGGGAAAAAGGGTTGTCTATCTTCAGGTAAAGTTCTACACATGAGAAGTACTATAGGCGTACCCCAGACAAATTGGCTCTTGAACCAAAGGAACGCCAGCCAGCTTATTCACTTTACCTAGATAGATACGACCATCAAAAGATTTCAGCACCCAGGGCTACATGTATGTTACATTACTCATGCTTAAGATAAAAGCAATGTAACGTACTGCTTTCCCAGGGGGCAAACAAGTGATAAAAGCTGCCAATGCAAGAAATTTCGGTCGAGTTTGTTTATTTTAGTCAACAGAAAATGAAGAACTGTTTTCCCTTAAAGAAGATAATGGTAAATTATGAGTGGAAGTGATCATTGTTTCTTTTCTGGATGCAGCAACCACCGTAGACATCTTCACTGTCATTGCAAGCAACACTGACGTAAAATTTGTCCAAACTCGAACTGTACTAAAATCATCGTCTCATTTTGAGAGAATTTAAGAAACTTGACCGCGATTTCTCATTATTTTATCATTTGGCAAATTTTATCAGTTTATCCCAAAGTGCGCACAAAGATGGTAGGTAACTTGAATAACGTCTATTCAGGGTTTTCATTAAGATTCTAGTAGCAGGAGTAAGGTCTAATGTTACAGGAGAACACTTTGAAAAAGGCTGCACGTCTAAATTAAAAAAAAATAGTCATAAGCTACCGAACATTAGCTGGAGATTTCTGTATAGTAAAAGGAGAATTCTCCGATCTTTGATGCCTAATAAACACCCTGCTATACCTTATTGAGAGAAACAGTGAGACAGTGCCTTCTGAAAGACCATAAAGGCATCACATAGTTATGTGGCTCCTCCCCTTGTGTAAGAGAGACCTACATGTAAGAATCTAGGAGGCTTGTCGAATCCATTAAAACCCTTAAAAAATAATATCATTGCGTATTGTTGCTGCCGACATTTTGTCTCAAGAGTTTTTCAATGCTTTATGGGTCCAGTTTCCTTGATCTTCACATTTTGTTTGCAGTGTTAATAAAAAGAACGTGTCTGAACTTATCTGCTTGGTTTAATTTCATGGAATGCTCGCAATACAACATTGCTTTGGAGACGTTAAATTGAATGACAAGTTGTGTTAACCATTTTTGAGTAATTTCCCTCCATTTTCATTAAAGATGTGAATATTGTTCATCGTGGTGTCAGATAGGAATGAACGTTTATTCGTTTGTCTCACGATAGAATCGCTTTGAGATATTGATCGCGACGTTTCGACTGCAATACTGCTAGTCTTCATCAGGCGATGAGGTCGATTGTTTACGTGTAGCTATTTATGCACGTTGGTTCGCTGTGATTGGTGTATTTCGATCCTCATTATTCCGACTAGCAGATGATGTTCCCTCAGGGGTCCGCTTTGTAGTTGAACGGCTGTTATGCTATTTCTTCTTCCTGCTGTAGAACTCTCAACTTCTGCGCTTTCTCGCGCCCCCCATTCTCCGGGACTGTCTAGCTCCTAACCCCTGTGCTCCGCCACATAACAATGAATGGAGAGTCTAGACCTCTCAGCTAGTAGTGTGCTGGTCTCATGTCACAGTTTCTTGAATGTGCTTTTGTGCATTTTAATCTTCGTGCAAACGGACGCAGCATTGTTGTATGTTACATGTTGCGTCTGTTTGCACACTCTGTTGTATATTGTTGGATGTTGTTGCGCAAAGTTTCAAACCGGTCAAACTGTTAGCCCCGTTCAAATGGACGCAACATTGTTGGGAGTTGTTTTGTCCGTTTGCACGTAGCTTTAAACTGTGATGTTGGAGTAATCAAAAAATGTCACCCTGATGTAGTTATTTGGTAATTTTTTGCACTACTGTCTATACGTATGTGTAACTTTTATGCACATTTTTGTGATTGTGGTGATATTTGTCTTGTAGATCGGTATCGCACCCTCTTTTATCATTTGACAAGGAGACTCTCACGGTTTCTGCAGATTATGATATCAGTATGGATGAGGTAACGTAATCGTATCGGTAATGCCCCATGTGACAATGTAGCAGCTCTCTCCTCATTCTGCCCGGGCACCCTGTCACCTCCAAGATGCAGTAAATATCGCCTGACACCTTTCTAAGGCGGGACAGTGGAGCTAGTTCTGAGTGTGTTCAGCTCAGGGATAATCGTGATTTCACACAAAATGTTCTACCACACAACTGCCTACGGTTTTCGTGCACTTCCCGCTGCTCTCTGTCTTGAAAATTCTGTGAATTTTGTGCATCGTTTATTGTAGATGCAAGAAATCGTAGATTCCAATGCAAATTGTGGTTGATGTGCCCCTTGTCTTCTTTCCCTTCAGTTGAATTTCCAACGTGATCAGATTGCTGCAATCAAAGATAAAAAACTGGGAAAAGAAGAAGAGGAAGACAGCGAACGCCAGGACAATTCGTTTTCAGGACATGTTGCACAGACATCCCAGGCGCACAGTACTATTGCAGGTATGACAGAGTCGGAGCCTAATGATTGAATTGACAAACTGTAGGTCTTAAATGTGAGTTCTAATTAATAGTCCCGTTAAGTTTCTAATTCTTCGCGGCCGCTGAAGGCTCATTTATCCAGGGTTAGCCTCGACCTAAACTAAATTATTCACAAATTCCGGCGAGAAGGTGCCTGAATTTGTGTTTAAGACAATAGACACAGTTGTACACTGGTCTTCTTCTGACTGGAATTTGCGATTATTTTTACCTTAGGTCGAGGCTAACCCTGTATAAACGATTCTTCAGACTTCTATTCAGCAGCCGCGGCGAATTTGAAACTGGACTATTGCCTCACTCACACATGAAACGTCTCTTTTTCTTTTGAACCCACACAAGATTTTCAAGCACGAACGTGTGATTATGATACTGATGAGGGTTGGACAGACGCTGGAGAAAGTATGTCAATAAAAACAGGCACAACAGGATTGATAAGTCCAAGGTGAGAGCCCTTGTGTTGGATGGTTCTTTAGCACAGTGGACCTACTAACTCCGGGGTAGGGGTACTCAAAAACGTTTTACACGGGAAGGCTCAGCCCCGCCCGAGGTCCAACCCGTTACCCTTTTATATACCCATTTTTGAAAGAAAAGGTACCTCTTTCATATACCTTCTATTGACAAATGGTACCCCCCTTTCACATACCTAGTTTAGAACTTGGCACCCCTTTTAACATCTGTAAATTCACTTTCTTTTAAATATGAATAAATCCCAAAACCAGAACGTTTTTTCGACTCTTTCACAGCCATAAAATATAATTGTTAGCCCTTTTAGAGTCATTTTAGAGACCGAAATGACAGATTTCCCTACCATTTCATATACTTCAACTAGTGAAATCCCTACCCTATCATTTACCTGAAGCTTGAAAAAAGTACCCCTTTAGGAAAGAGCCTCTTCGTATAGGTCGACAAATGAGAATTTTCATTTTGATGTTAGGGCTTAAATGGTTAAACAGGGAAGGGAAATGAGCTATTTTTGTCTCAAACGGGGTGATGGTTTGAAGGCATTGGCAACACCTCTGTACCCAAACTTGCCTTGAGTGCCCTCCAAGGCTCCGGTCGTGTGAGCCCCAAGCTCTATGTGCGCCTGTATCCCTATTTTTTTTTAACCGATGTTGACCAATCATTATTGGCTGTTTCTCTTATTGACGTACATTTAGGAAAACTCATCACCGGAAAATGAAGAGAAAGACAAAAAAACAACTGGTATGTACACGGAAACAGTTGCTGTTTCAAAAATTGGGATTGTCACGTTTTATTTCACTTGTTGAGTTTGTTATGTTTTGGCTTTTTGTACGTGACAGGAAAGAGAGCAGGAGATAAGAGAGTTCTTAAACCAACCAGCAAACAAGATCGCAAGGTACGATTTCTTGCTCAGCTTAGTTGAATTAATGCTCTCTGGTCATGCGATGCATGATGCAGGCTGGCATGAGTGAGCGCTGTGTATGGCTGTTGACCAGTCAGCCTTTGTCTATCCATGCCTATACTGTATATACCTGATTCAATAAAGGTTGCTTTAGGCATTTGGAATTGTGCACTGGCAAGATATTGTTTGGCAGTCACTCAAGCAAATCTTTGTAGTGAGTTCCGTATGCCCGAATACCTAATTGCCAATGACGAATTACCAAAACAACCTTTAACGAATCAAGCATATACTGTAATGGGTGCGAAGTAGTGCACAAATCCTTGTTCTGACCCTCTCCCCTCTACCCACACCGTTATCAGAGCTGATCGTAGCATAATAAAGAAATACCGTTATGAAAAGGCTAATCAGACTACTCAAATCCTGGTATTCTGTTGGGGGTCCAGAGCAGCGAAGAATTGTGGATTACTCTGCAGAAGGTAATTTGTTCGTTTTGATGGTCAGTGTTGTCTCCCCGGGGGGTACTTTTGGAATTTTTGGGTGAGGATGTACCCCCAGACAAAGGGGGGAGGGTGCGGCTACACGTAGGCTAGCACATATATGGCAGAAACTCACCCTCCCTTGGGTTGTCTCTGGCCACGCCGATCTCCAAAGTGGAGAGTCACATATCGGATAGTTTTCTGTCATACTTCGTTACAGTGTGTGAACAAGTATCCCGACCGTAGCGGAAGTAAATGAGTAGGAGCGAGGATTGGGTTAAACTCACTGAAACGGAAGTTAGTATTCAGAAGCGACGATTGGGTTTAGTTCACCAAAGCCTCTCGGCCAACCCCTCCGATACGATGTTTAATGTGTGAAAACGATTTGCTCCAATTCTGCGCCATTGCCGTTCACGCTATACCGGATAGCTTTTCACGCCGACATGAAAAGCTATCTGATATAGGCGAATCTTTGTTTATACTTTTTGCCTCATTAACATCTGCTTATCACTATCTGATGACGCTAATAAAATAAAAACTCTGAATATTGAGAGGGGAAAACAGTTTCAGTTATCTCTGAAAATTTGAGCCCAATACACCGAATGCTTTCGGAGAAATTCTCTTCTAAAAACTCGAAATGTTACAGGCAATGTATGGCTCATTAACTTTTTTGCCACACAGCAACTTGGCAGTTTTTGATGGCTGATATGGCTGAAAATTGCACAAATTGCTCAACTTAACCAGCTCTTTCAACTTTGACATTTAGTTCATATACGGCCCCGGCTTCTATGAGTTTAGTCGTATGCTAATGAGGAAAAATGTAAACAATAACGTCAGCAAAGATTCGCCTATAGTGCAGTGGCGGATTCAGACCTTCAGATAAGGAAGGGGGGGAGGTGGGCATCCAGACCCTGAGATAACGGGGAGGGGGGCGGGCCCCTCCCCTAGATCTGCCAATGTATTGTAGACATGGCCCAATCGTACTATAGGACCGTTCTGAGCGCACTAGTGCTTCTTTACTGGCTATCTCTGGTATCAATGTTAAATTCCTTCCTCTAAAACAGTGCGACAGTGTAGTAGGCCAACACAACACCGACCCGGTTTGCAACTCGGAATGGCCAATTTTTTAGGGTAAATTTCGTCCAGAACAGGGACTAGTCAACCAAACAACTTCATCTTTTGCTAACTGTACGATGGAAACTGTACCAAAACAATTTTGGTCGCCCTCTTTTTCTTTGGTCCAGAACTAGATGATACTAAGCCAAACCAGCCAGTGGTAAAACGTCCAAAAGACATTATTGCAAAAGATGTAACATCGCTTGCTAATAAGAAAGGGTTCCTTATTCAAGCCTTTTTAAGATAAAGTCGAAGGTTATGGTCCTTGCTCAAATCTGTATTGTCCCAAGTAATTTGTGTCAATTGAATAGTGTTACTGTCTATTGAGGAGGCGTAAATTACAGCTGAAATTACCGGGAAAACTGAAATCTGATTTACATGCACTGTCCCGGGGAAAAGGGGCCTATGCAACAATTTTTTCCTCAAAAACCAAACTTCATGATATAATCTGACCAAATGAAGAATCCCCAGATATAAACCAAATAATGTGCTGTCAAATGACAATGAGAGACAGAGAGAGAGACCTTTAATTATTCATATCAGGGTGGCCCATTCAGACGCCTTAAGCACTGCTATCAATTGGGGCCCTGATAAAAATTAAAATGATAGAACTAAAAAAAACTATGCAATTGTCCCAAAGTACAACTTCCACAGGTAAACGCTAAGAAAAGTTAATCTTAAGATATGGACTATATACAGTTACAGTAAACATGAATAAAATCTAAAAATATTTAAAATTTAGCCTATTAAAAATACAGAACCATTGTAATAAGCTAAGTCAAATGACAACGTGCAACAACACGCACACAGGTGCAATGATTTTATTGCATTGCCATTTATAGACTTTTACACTTGTTCCTCACCATACACTTACTTGTAGCACTTATTCTTACTACAAATGGACTTCGGGATTTGAACTATTAGGATTTTGACTTTCAAGTGATCTGATTGTAAAATTACTTAATTACCGTAGGCTTGCTGTCCATACACGTTGTTCAAGTGTATGTACTCTGTAACCTATATTGTACATACATGTATCTCATCTTGTGGAGGGTAGCCTGCGAGCAGGCTCACTTGTGCTAGTTCAGGAAAAATTTTGCCGGACAATCCGCCACCGCGCGAGGAAAAGTGGCGCCTCTGATCTGCCGCCAAAATTTTCCCCGAACTCGGACTACAAATGATATTTGAAAGGTAGCTGACATTACCAGTGGTAAAGTAGGTTGAGTTTGATCGTCCGGGTGAACGTAGTCTTGAATAGGACTGTTGTTGTTGACAGTGACTGACGTTTCGACAAACTGTGCGGTGGTCATCTTCAGGTTCAAAGTGAGTTGTATCACGTCAGTTGATGGTATTATACTCTGGTTATTGATCTGATTGGTCAATTACGTCACGATGTTATTGGTCGTCTGTCAGTTACTGTCAACAACAACAGTCCTATTCAGGACTACGTTCACCCGGACGATCAAACTCAACCTGCTTATGAAATGACTCCTGGGTTCAAACCTTTCACAGTATTACCAATGGTGTTACTTTGCAGATGTGTCTCTTTTGCTGATATGAGAAACTTGCGGGAACAAATATCTTCCCAGAGGATGACAAGTGCCAGTTCAAGGTAAGCTTGTAACTCCGCTTGGACCTCGATTCAACCCTTGTCGCCCATGTTAGGTCCTAAGTAATCATCGCACCAATAAATCGTACAATATCCACGGCAAGATAAATATTGTCCCTTCATAATCGTGGTTCTGAAGGAATGAGTCGTTAGGGGTGAACTGTTGGTGAGCTGTCTCTTATTTTTCTTTCAAATACCGCAGTGCATAGTACCTTCCAGGTGATCTGTGACGTCATTGCGGGGGCCTGGGGAAAGAAATTTTAATGCCGTATCCCATAAACCAAAGCTGACGGGAACAGATTGAATTGAATTGAATTGGTGCGCGCGTTGGTTTATGGGATACGGCATTAAAATTTCTTTCCCCAGGCCCCCGCAATGACGTCACAGATCACCTGGTTGGAGTTCCATCCTTTATCCCCAAAAATCACATATATACATCACTATGCACTAACCCTGAGGGATAATTGATTTACTATTTCATGTATTGTATCAAGAGAGGCATTGACGAACGGTGTGTTTTCGACTTTCGAAAAGCCTTCGACAGTGTAAATCACCAACTTCTAAAGAAATTGCCTGGGCATGGCATCAAAAACCATGAACTTAGGTGGTTTGAGAACTCTCTTACTAATCGATGTCAATCTGTTGTCTATGGCAGCGCACAGTCTGCATCTCAGCAGGTCAAGTCTGGCTTACCCCAAGGGTCCATACTTTGTCCCATTTTGTTTTCGATTTATATCAATGACTTGCCCAACTATCTACTTCAGTCACAGATCCTCTTATTTGAGGACGATGCTGTCCTTTTCTACGCTGACTCCAGTGCCGGGAAAATAAGTGCTGTTTTGAATTAAGACCTTAAACAGTTGAAGTCCTGGACTTGATTTAATGAGCTGTGCATTCATCCTGTGAAGATCGAATACTTTCTTTACGGCACTCAACAACGGATCTCTTCGGCCACCTTGTCAGATGGGCCACTAAGCTTATTCCTCACGGACAAGACGATAAATCGAGCACAAGATTACAAATGCCTTTGTTGTGCTAATAGATGCAACCTCTTTATTTCAAACAACACGTGGATAAGCCACTTGTCAAGATTTCCAAAAGAATCGGTGTCTTTGGAAGAAGGACTAGTTGTTCGAATTTTTCCAAGGCCCTCATTGATATCAGCATTTTATGCTGAGAAGGCTTCCCTGGCGGAAAAACATTTATTGTTATATTATTTACCAAATCATTTGCTGGATAAAAAGGTAAAACGTAACTTTCCTAAATATAAGACGTCACTTTTAGTAAGAGCCTTGTTACCCTTCAAGTGGGCCACGTGTCGGGTATTAGATATGTCGAGAGCATTTTTACGATTTTGTTGCAAATTCAGTAATAAAACAATTTTCTATACCTACCAGTAAAAACCGACAAGACAACCATCGTCGCCGTTTTGGTATTTGTTCGTACAGCTGCATCATTTGTTGCTAAAATGTCGTTTTCCGGCGAAACTGTTGCGCAACGGGACGCTATTGATTCCGGTCAAAAACAGTGAACAGCCAAGGATATTCTGTGATACGTGACTGTATAGAAGCCAATCAGAACGCACAAAAATTTCTTTCCACATATACTCTTTTCCAGTTTAATATCCCCTAGAACTTAGTGAGTGATGTACAGGCTTGGCATCGATTCTCCTTGTAACTCAAGTTGTTTGAGCTTCTGAGTTGTTTCTTTTTTTAGGTTATGGGTTAAATTCGTATTAGAGCGATTTTCTTATGATCTTGAAAAAGTGTTCGTTATTTGTTTTATCAGCCAGTGAATGAAAAGACCAAAGCATGGCCTCTTCGTTTTCCCGCCAAAGAAAACCCTAATACAGAGAAGGCATTGTTCGATTGGCCAGTCGTGTTACAGTATGACGTTAAAGCGAAGTATCGATTGATTTCTAGAAAGTTCTTGGGCATGACGTTTTTTTCTGCCGAGCGTTCGCTTAACCAACCAAAAGCAACGCACATTTGCATCCGTTCGATAAACCAATCAAATTAATCGCTCTATTTCCGTTCGTTTGCTGTTTCTGTTTTGTTCGTGCGCTTTCATTTCAAGGCTATACGAAAATCGCTCACTGGATGCAAATGAACATTGCATCTTCCCTTTTTTGGTGGAGCGAACAGCTAAGACCCCGTATACACGAGTCCGGACAAGTTTTTTAACCGACAAAAAATTGCACGGATCCGCCTTTCGTTTACACGGGACCCGCGCAATCGTGCAAGTTTTTTAATGGCAAAGTGTGTAAGTTTTTGTTACAGAATTTACAAGGTTCTTTGTAGACAGTTTGCACGGATAAAAAATTCGTCCGTTCAAAAATTTGTTGTTACCCCGGTAAATAGGGTCTAATATTACATGGTTTTGTTCTTTGCTAAGGCGTGCTTAGTTTCGACGATTCTCTGTAACAGTGCTGAAATTATGAATGTGCTTTTCCCTCTCAGGTCCGAGTTGACCAGAGTAAACAGTGAACCAATAGTCTTTGACTACGAAAGACGTTTTGAAAACGAATTCACAAGGTATGTCGCATTCCTCTTCATCCTGCATCTTGCGAACAACACTCAATTGTCCTGCACTCAAGTGGACTTATTGGTTTATATCGATGTACCGTCATACCCAGTTAGGTTTCTTTTCAACGTGGATAAAACCGTAAGAAGGTCCTACTTAATATTCAGACGTGTTATCTTGTCAGAAATGTGTAGTCAAAACTCTTGGAAAATTAGATGTTGGTACTTGTTGCCGTCGTGTTAAACTATGTAACTATGTGATACTTGCAGAGGGATGCTCGAGTTTGGCCAACATGAAGAGAATAAAATAGAATGCTTTATTAAAATGAAACAAAATTACAAAATCCTTACATACTATATCAAATCCTACAACTACAAACATATAAAATCTTAGACTACCTATGAATTATTAAAAAATACTTGCCAATCTTTTGATAAAAGTGTCACGGCACCTGTTGGTCTTGCACGGCTTTACACGGTATGATCTAGAGGTCTCTCGTTCAACGAAATGTGAGGGTGCAAAACATCAAAGGGAATGGCAACAATTTTGTTAAAAAGTTTTTCTACACAGCTCTTTCCTTCTTTGCTCCAACGTAACAAGGGGCGAACGTGACACGACATCTGAGTAGTACACTAGGTAACCAAAACTTATATTCAGAGCCTGTTTCTGTATCCGTTCAAAAGTCAAGCGTAGATAATGTGGAAGACAAGAAAAACCTGGCAGCCATTGAGTAAAACTGACTGGATGTAAGCTACATAGAACTGAATCAGTTCTTCAGGTGGTACTTTTGAACGCTTTAGTTGCACTAGAAAATACAATCGTTTGGCAGCTTTTTTTTGTCATCTCTGTTACATGAGAATTCCACTTAAGGTCTTCTTGAATAGAAAAGCCTAAAGACTAACTACCTGTACTGTATTAGTTTTACAACCATTGATTTCTACAAGTTCATGGTCTTTCGGAGAGCGTGCAAAGGGTAATCCTTATTTCATTGCATTTACTGGGGTGGAGTTGGAACTTGTTCTCAGTAGACCATGCAGGCACCTCGTCAAGAATGGACTGCGCATGACTAGTCCCTTAATTTTTCACTATCTGGTACACTGTATTATCATCCACGTACTTGAAAGACCGCGCGAAGTATCTGCACTAAGATCGTTAAGCATAACGAGAAACAGCCAGGGGCCAAATTTGATCCCATGTGGGACCCCTGCACGAACTGAACTGTATTCACAAAACACAGTAAGGCAGTCCATGTTTAAGGGAGAATGAGAGGTGTCAAATTTGTAGCCCTGAAAATTTTCTATGAATTTTAAGATTGAAAATTATTTAACGCGAAAGAAAGTTGACAAGTCTGTATTTTTCTTTAGCGAAGAGGAGGTATGTTTTGATTCAGTGCGTGAGCGTTTTTGGTATGTGTGGTTTGATGAAGTGTATCCACCAACACCAGCAGTCCCAGAAATCAAATGTAAGTGACATGTTGCAAAACTCATATGTTTTGAGTATTATGTCTTCGGGTCTGGGGCCCGTTTCTCGAAAGGCCCGGGAACTTTTCGGGACCGAAGGTAAATTTTAAAATCCAAACCTGTTGAATAGCAGCACAATTCCCAGCCCATAAACCAGTCAATTTTGCTTCGTGAACTGATAGTTTCATTTTTTTATGTTCAAAATTATTGACACTTTGATCTTGAATGTAAACGCGGCAATTACAAAGCAGCTTTCCGGGCCCGAAAAGTTCCCGGGACTTTCGAGAAACAGGCCCCTGGTTGGGTATTCCTGGGTTGATTTCTGGGATCCGAGATTTGACCAAAACACAGTGCGGGATTCGGGAAAAGTTAGCGGGATACGGGATTTGACTACTGCCGGGGAAGCGAGATTCGCCAAAATTTGGGCATGGATGCGGGAGTGGGAAAGAAAGATATTCGGGTTAGCAATGAATTTTGGGATGGGGGATTCTCGTAAGAAGGTGCGGGATCAGGAACCCCCTTTCCAGACCCAATGTCTTGTCATTTACAGTCGATGCTCACATGTGGGTTGCTCCTCCTCAAATGTTTTGCACTTAGTATATGATTTAATGAAGCAGAATCCAAGCGGAAGGTTAAAACAGTTAGATATTTGCAGTAGTGGCAATTATTTATAGTCTGTCCCCTTATATTTATCATTTCGAGTCACAAGAATTATGGTTTTGGTTTTGTTACGAAGCGCCATATTTTTAGCAGATTACGAAACTAAAAGCATTGCAAACGTTCTTTCGACTCTCGTTTGAAAGCTGCCATGACTGTTTCAGTGTGCATGTAAGTCTTATGTAATCGTAGGTTTAAAATGCACTAATATTTTCAGGTCTTGCTGATCGTGAGAAATGGGTTGAAGACCAGTGTTCACTAGGATAAGTGAATTTAATACAATGCTGTTTTCATTTGCATTCAGTTGACCTTCAAAGCTTGAGCACACCTAGACCACAGACGCAGAGGTAAGGGCGAAACAGTTGATTTCCTCGTAATTAAATGTCTTTGTATTCCCTACATCAGAAACTCTAGGGAGAATGGTTCGTTTTCCCTTTCACGTAGCATTGGATAATATTTTAGCAGGTTTGTAACACGATCGCATGGCCGTTTGATTGGTCAGTTTCATATTCGTTTCTACAATAAACAAAGGCGATTCGCGCCTCAACCGCAATCAAGGGTTTGAACAACCCGGCCCCGGTTAGGGGTAATCCTGGGCTATGTGCAAACAGAGCATTTGAGTAATCAGTTGTTGTTAACTGCGCCTGGATTAGCGCTAATCGTCATTCGAACAACTCGGCCTAGTTTACCATTTAAGCAATAGAAAACGTTTCCGTGTTTGCATAGCCTGATATAAACACGAGAGGGGTTGGGAGAATTCGAGACAGTTATGCAAACCCGAGACGAAGTCGAGGGTTTGCATAACTGCCGAGAATTCTCCCAACCCCTCGAGTGTTTATATCAGGCTATGCACTTTCTCCAGAAAAAAAGGAAAACTCTCTTGTTTAGAGCATTGATTAAAAGAGAAATTCTTACCAGTCGCGAAGTCTTGTACACGAAGTTTGTACGCGTAATCAGTCTTTGTTTTGCAAAAAAAGATGCTTTCCAAATACGGGTTTTTGTCGCTTAAAATGTCAGCTCAAGCGAAACAAAATTGATAGAGCATGTTTCTAAAGATTTACGAAGTTTCAACCGACGAGGAAATGGGTAAATAAAGTAAACTTGTCGAGTTTTTCAACTCAAAACCTTTTTTAAATTCGTGCTTGCGTGATTAACACTCGAAAAACAAAACATCTTGACGTCACAACCATGTTTACATACTCTCATGCGAACACGTCTCTCGGCCAATCAGAGCGCGCGTACTATCTTAGTTATTTTTAATTATATTTGACTAGTTGACTATTCAACCGTGACCGTAGATTTGTACCCTGTGCAACTGAGCTGATATCACTTGGCCGTGCTGCCTCTTTGCTGCTGCCTATTGGATTCTGGACTCCACGCTGTAAGTTGTTGATTCCAGGTACTGGATTTCTGATTCCTTGCCAGTGGAACTCGGATTCCAGATTCCAATCGTTGGCAGGGATTCTGGATTCCTTAAACTGAATTCTGGATTCAAACGCGCAGGATTCCGGGATCCACGAGCAAAAATTTGCCCGATTCCGGAATCCGGATTGCCTTTCATGTGGCGAATCGACCGTAGGACTGGAAGAGTTAAACATTGCGGGTCGTGTTAGATGATGATCAGTTGTGTTTTGCTTTCTTTCAGCAAGACAAATGAAGTTGTTATAAACAACGATGTATTGGAAGACATCCAAGTTATTGAACCTCAGATAAGAAGTTCAGACCAACAATTATACGAGGTAATAAATCAAGTGACCATATAAACTACGATGCCTTTTCGCCTAAAGACACACAGTTGAAAGACGTGTCGTTCCACGTAAGGTAATCTAACACAGTCTTGGATTCCGGAAACTTGGAATCCGGATTCAAGGTAACTGGAAACCGGATTCCTATTATTAGGGGGATTCCGGATTTCTTGTGTTAAATTACGGATTCCTAAGCCCAGGATTCCAGATTTCAAGAGTAAAATTTTCCTGGATTCGGTCAGTAATCCAGATTACCTTACATGGGGCGAGTACACACTTTTCAGTATTTGTTGGCCCAGATATTGTTCTTCTAAACACATGTAGTTGTTCAATATTTGCTATTTGTTGAAAGAATTACAGCCGACCTCCACTCTCGTTAAACAACGTTGAACATTTTCAGTGGCCTATTTCAACATTCATCACGTGGCTTAATCCACTGCTCATTATAACGTTGAACAAGACCTGCCGGTTTTGTTAATCAACTACCTCTAGAAGCCAGGGTACAAATTGTAAGAATAATGCTGCGAGCAGATGCTGGGCAGTAAAACACAATCTGAGAATTGTGTAAAAGAGTAGTGCGCTGTTCGGTTGGGGGCTCGCAGCGATTAATATTGAACCGTTTGCCGTTTGCTCTATTTGCAAAGTCACGCTGACGGTGTTCATTTTGGCATAAACAACTGACTGGATCTGCTACTGAAGAATTTTGAAAAACTGTTGGTACTGTCCATACTACCATAGCTTACTACTCATTCAGTTCCATCTAGAGTTGTCTCTTCCTTTATCCTTCAGGCACTTGAGGAAGAAGCTGTTCGACTTACAGAGTTGATAGAGACTCCAAAAGGGACTGAATCAGGCGCCATCTATTTATGTCGAAGAGGCGCTGTGTTCCGGAAGGTACAGCACAACTTATTGTGGCGATGTTTCTGGATCATCATGTCCATCCTGTTTTGCCCACGTTTTAATTTAATTTTTTAAGTGGTATTTATTAAGTAATGAAAGTAATTACCCAGTTGCTTTGGTGTTGCATTGCTGGGCTTTCAAGTATTATTGACTGGTAAATCTCTTATCACTTACTCAACCAGTCAAGAGTGGGACCAAATTCACTCCTGATTTGCCTCCACTTTCGTTTTTCTTGCGCTTTACGCTGTAGCCTCCCACACGCAGACGTTCTTGGGGCTTCGTCACTCGTTCCCACCCCACAGACGTGAAAAAATAAAACGCGTGACGAAAAAAAAAACGCGTGACGAAAAAAATAAAACGCGTGACGAAGCCCTAAGAACGTCTGCGTGGGAGACAAATCAACACATCGTGGGAGACAATCCAGGCCCTGGTTGTTCAAAAGCTGGATAGCGCTATCGAACGGGTAAATCACTATCCAGCGGATAAGTACTAGGGAAACCAATTGGGCTATTCAGTGGATAGAGATTTACCCAGTGGATAGCGCTATCCACCTTTTGAATAACTGGGGCCAGGCCCATTTTAGAAGGATTTATGTAGAGAGTCATCAGGGCATAAAAGTGCTTAGTATAATTACATCGATGACTATCGAAAATAGAGCGCTGTGATTGGCTAGGAGCTTCGCACTATCCCGCTATAATCACCGCGCGGTGATTATAGCATTGAAGGCTAGCAGTTTTCAAAATGGCAGCCAGATTTTCTGATGTTTCGGGGTCGGAAATTGATCAATAATTTTATTTTCTCGAATAATCATCAATGTAATTATACTAAAACAATTAGTCGCCTCAGGCGACGTGAATATTGGCGAATAGTCACCTCGACTTCGTCTCGGTGACTATTCGCCGATATTCACGTCGCCTTCGGCGACTAATTGTTAATTATACCTCCCCGCCAATTTGCGCTAACAGGCTCATTTGTGGCAATCGAACATATTTCATCTTCTTCTTTCTGGACATGCCAATCTATCCCATAATTTTAAAAACTCAATTTTTGTGACGTTATCACTTCTTGATTTACACTTTTGACATCACATTTAACTACCTGTTGTTCTGATTGATACTTAACAATTATTCCTCGAGCCCGAATGGGCTGTGAGTCAATAGCCCATGAGGCCGAAGGTCGAATGGGCTATTGACTCAGAGGCCATGAGGGCGAGAGGAATAATTGTTACAGTAAAATCCAACTAGTTGGTCAAGAATATCAAGAATGAAAAAATTGTAGCTAGTTAAAGCTAGACGTTAATCCTTTTTTACCGCCAAAAGCCGGCGCTTTTCGCTACTAGTGGGCTATAACATGTAGCCCAGTAGTAGCTCAAACAATCAGAACGCAGCATTGATAATAGACCACTAGTTGGATTTTACTAAATTGGATTACCCGCCTCTTTTGTGACCGGTTCAGAGCACTGCTGTTGTTATCATATCAATGAAAACCGCCTTTATGTATGAGGTAAAATAGGAGAATAAAAGTCACCCGTTAGAAATTTTAAGATGATAAAAAGATGTATTTTTTACCAAGTAATAAGGCTTGATCACGAAGAGTCTTTCCATAGCCGGCTCAGTGGCCAGCTCGCTACACCTGACACGATTTCGGATTACCATACCACTCCTCTTGTCTTATTGTTTCGTTTGCTTTTACTTACAGCTTGGACAATTAAAGAAAGCGTGGGATGACTTAAACAGGTGTGTCCTTTTTTAAAGATTCATCCTGTCTTTGACGTCTTATGATTATCTTAGCGAGATTAGAATCCAACTGACTCTTTTCCGTTTTGATCAGGTCAATCGAGCTTGAACCCAAACTTTTGGATGCATACTGGCACAGGCATTTGCTACATCTCTTGCAGGATAATAAAAAGGTACATGTTAGCCTTCGATGTCTAATATTTTTTCCTTGGTCATTTCAGCAGTACAGTAACTCTTCCGGGCCTGTCGTTTCATTGGCCTCTATAAGCAGTAGTTTCTTTTGTTTCTGGGCTGGGGTATTTTTTCCGTTGTATCATCTATTTGTTCATTTGTTCAATTACAGACCATGTCTAGAGAGCTACTGACTTTCTTGGTTGTTTAAAATCCTAAGTTATTAAATTCTGGCTGCGAGTGACTATATTCCACCATTTTTATTTCTGTTAGAGACCATCTGTACAGTAGTGAGCTTAAATATTAAAGCATAATTAAATGACACTCAGCCTTCTCAACCTTCGCGCATGTGAGTTCTATGATGACCAGAGCATAGGCCTTTTTGAGGCTGAGTTTGAGGCCAGATCGGTGTTGTGTTATATGGAAATTTTACAAGGTCGCAAGGAAAACTGGGTCAAAATTCCTCCCCCAAAGTAGTCCCATTATGCAGTTCGAAACAACACTGACCCAGTCTCAAACACAAGCTAAACATGGCCACTTAGTACAGGATCAGCGATGCTTAAAAAAACATCTTAAACTACTATTCTCGTAGGCCGCTTTGGATGATCTGTCCTTTGTAATCAAGAACAGTAGTACACAGGCACGAGCTTTTCGGTCCAGGTTAGTTGCTCTGAGTACCGTACACGTACGTACCGTGTGTCACGAAATTTTTGTGGGTTCTAATGTTTGCGATTTTTGCAATTTTTCCAGCAATCAACAAAAATAACTTACCGCAAACATTTTTCCCGCCAAAATTTACTCCAGAGTAAATATTCTCTAACATAAATTCGCTAATCACAAACAGTAAGAAATCGTTTCTGTTCAATCACAACTTGTCTCTTTGATTCAGAAACAAAATGGTATACGATGTAATACTGGTGTTGTTTGAAAATATGTATTTCTATTTCACGTACTCAATAAAAACGAAAATATTATCAATTCTGGGTACTGGGTACTTGCTGAAAATCGCAAAAATTATTTCCCGCAAAAATAAACTCTCGCAAGAATTTCGTGCCACAAGGTAGATGATTATACACCCTGGGCAATGTCACATTGTAATGGAAAAATGTGAAATTATATAGCACACAACTAGTACAGGTTCTTAAAAGAAGATACTAACCTTACGGTAGCTGTTACGTTTTTTATAGTTCAGCTTTTGATTAATATTTTACTGTCAAATAATGCATCGGCTTTTCATGGTTGGTAGAGGCAAGGAAGCTAACAAATATGTTACCTCCTGGACAACCGTTAAAACCTAGTTGTTATCCATAGTATCTGACGAAAGGTTGCTTGTATCCATTTTCTAAGGTTATTTATTTATTTACAAGACTTTTATCAAGTAAAACTGAACAACAACAATGGCGAGGGTCACATAAAACGGAGCGAGGCTTTAATTAAAGTGCTCCCTTTAGAAACTTTAGAACTAACTATATACATGACTAAGTACACTGAGTCTATTAAATTAAGTATGTCCTGATTATGAATGTTTTTAAATGCAAATGAACCAGTGATAATTTTTCTGCCGTTATATGTGCAGATTAGGGTAACGGTTTATACAAAAAACGGACGTAATTGTTCCTCATTTAATATTATGAGGGTTTATCCTGGCTGATTTCTTTTTTCTTTGCAATCAACAGGGCAGAACTTTACCGTCAGGAAAATGATGCCACAATGGCTATAGTTAACTATTCTCAGGTAAATCTCTTCTCTGGGCCTTTATGCTTCATTGTTTAAATAATTTTTCTCTTTTACTAAGCGAAGTTACTCTGTTATAGGCGATTAAGCTGAACCCAAATGATGCCGAGACGTATTACCAGCGAGCGGCCATGTTTAAAATGGTATTTTACTTTTATCTCATTATAAACTGTTTATCATATCCAATCAAATGTGTTTCAACTTTTAAGTTTGTAAAAGAAATCATCACTATGAACGCCTGACCACTTAGTATTCCGTTTCTAGGTTGTTTAACTCTTTCACTCACAAAATTGAATGATCTAGTCTTGTCAGGTGGTTCTAACTCACGAGTCCGTGGACAATATCCTATGGTGTGACCATTGACCACTCCAGAAAACACCATAACATAACATAGCACTGTTAAATGCCGTGCCTCGCCATTGTTGTTGTTGTCACAGGCAACGCGGAGGTCATGGGTTCGAATCCCGTTTAAGCCCTGTTTTTTTTTTTTCAGGCTTCTTCTTTCCAATTGCTTAAATTGGAAAATTTACTGCGATGATCATTCTTTACTTTCATAGCACTGTTTGTTGGTCACTCCAAAATTTTGCATAAGCATTGTTTTCAGTTTCCTTTGGGGCCATTTTAACTCCCAAGAGAAACTAAAGACAATGCTTATGCCAAATTTTGGAGTGACCAACAAACAGTATTATGGTATGTTATGGTATTTTCTGGAGTGGTCAATTGAAATGAACCTTTTTTGCCAGTACTGTCAAATGGTGCATTTTGTTTTCCAGCATTTCACAAAATGAATTTCTTTATCGCTAACACTTGTTCATCAAAATTTCATTTAAGCGTGGAGACATGATTCTTGCACTTGAGGACTACAAGATTGCGGCACAGCTAATGCCTTCCAAGACTGATGCCATGTTTGAGATAGGCCTCTTTCGCTTTAACAACGAGTAAGTACTTTCACAAACTTTCCATGGACGGTTGTGTTAAAGGTTAACTTAGTCTAACTTTACTTACTGTCATATCGTTGTGCACTTTAGTAGACGGTAAAAGTCCTTATTTCACGTTGGTCACTCGTAATAGGACACATTAGACTTACCAAGCTGAGGCCAACGGTTGGCTGATTTAACCCTTCCCCCACCCCCCGCCCCCCCCCCCCCCTCCTTCCTCCTTTCTCCCTCCATCAGTGCTCCGTTTTACCCAAGGTAAAAGGTTCAAGTTAAACAAAACCATATAATTCGAATGATTTTCTTTGCCATATGGAAAGGAAAGAGCAAATAAAATAAATCTTCTAGCTACTTAAAGCTACTTAAAGCTACACAAAAAGGTCAGAAAACGAACGAAGGTTTTAGGCAACACCTGGGAATCGAAGTTGGAGCTTTCTGCACAGATGACTACTCACTTATCCGTGTGTTTTATTTGTTTTTCCATGTCCCGCATAGAGCGTTATATGCAGCCTTGGATTTAAAATTCTTGCTAGTTGCTCCTGAGAATTTACACTAATCAATAAAGATCTTACATGCCATGTTATCATATGGAAATCAACCACGTGAGCCTGAATTTTGTGATGGCAAAATCGTTCCACTTAGAAACCTACCAGTTTCTCAGGGGGAAGAATGAAAAAAGGCATTCACCTGGTTCCAGGTGATCTGTGACGTCACTGCGGGGGCCTGGGGAAAGAAATTTTAATGCCGTATCCCATAAACCAATGCGCGCACCAATTCAATTCAATTCAATCTGTTCCCGTCAGCTTTGGTTTATGGGATACGGCATTAAAATTTCTTTCCCCAGGCCCCCGCAATGACGTCACAGATCACCTGATTATAGTTCGATGAGTCTAAAAAACAATAGTTTGAACCAGTCCATCCATACTTGACGTTTGACCCATTTATCAGCACAATTTTCAGTAGTTAACATATTGTAAGTTCAAGAACAGATTCTTGGATAATAAACTTTACAATTTGGCTGGTAAAATTTATGCCCACTAACCTGAAGGGTTGGTTATCCAAAAAAATAATTTCGAGGCATGGAGGCGAAAGACAGTTAAGGGGTATTTCAAGATACAGCAAGACGTTATTTCCTGTACATGTACGCTGGAGATGGTCTCTCTTAAGGTCTTTATCTTTGTAATTACTTTCCTACGTACAGGAATTGGACTGCGGCGCTTAGAGACTTCACATCAATTCTTCAACAAGACCCAGAAGACTCTTCAGCCTATACTTACAGAGCAAGAGTCCATGCTAAGATGGTACGTACACAATGCTTTGTTATACAAGTTGGGATTTTTTATTTCGAATGTGATATGTTTTATGTTTCTAATAATATAGACGAAAAAAATTCTCAATTCTGATTGGCTGGGAAAGGAGTGCAGTTCCTCTTTAACACGAGTGCAAAGTACAAATGGTTTCTGATTGGCTGAGAAAACAAAAGAAACCACCAAGAACCAATCAGATTAGAGCTATTTTAACTACAAAATTTAAGAAAATGGCCATGGTTTTCAGCAAACGACGATTTGATTTTGTACGCAAAACAAAAATAGAAAAGTTAAAAAAATATTCCAAAAACCCGAACACAAGTAACGAGTAACGGGTCCTAATGAAAGAAAAAACATAAAAATGGTTGTAGTATCCTAATAATGATCTTTACCAATCTCGAAAAATATGTGTCTTCCAAAAAGTGCTTAAAACAACGGCGTCAATATTAAATCTTGGATTAAAACAGTGGAACTTTATCGAACTTTGTAACCTTGGATTGAGCAAGCGGAAGTTTTGTTTTGTTTATTTCTCTTTGAGAAAGTTACCTGTGGCAACTTACTACCAAGATATGACGTATCTTTATACATATAATTCCTGTTAGGTTAATAAACATTCCAAGTTACACGTCGGGTAAAGCTTGTTTTGATGCAAAATAACTTCTTTTTCTTATCCAAATCGTGCTACGAAAATAACTACATGGCGATAGATCAAAACAAGATGAACTCCATCCTTGCGACCATTGACAACTGTAGATTCAGTCATAAGCACATTAAACCAACCCACACAGGTAACCTACTCATCGATACTCAAAACATGACACATCTTTCCGATTTCCCTAAAACTCGGGTATATAAACAAAAGACACACATATATACGCAAAGTGGAGCTGAAAACTCTCTATTTCAATTTTGTCTGACCATTACAGAACTGTTTTCTCCGTTCTATCTAAAGGAAATTAAAATATTTCGCATGGACGAGAATATGTCGTGAGAAACGATTTAAGGCTCTGGGTAATTTCAACTGAAAGTTTTTATTTTTTTTTCAGTGCCTTGTGAGTTTTTTGTCTTCATTTAACCGAATAGCCAAATTTTTGAAACAATAAAGTAATGATGGATTTTTTCAATTCTATTCTTAACCATCTGACGCAAGCTTTCAGTTTGAAAAATTTAACACCTGTTTCAACTTTTTAGAATGATTTAACCTTCTATTGTGAAACCAGCAGTTCTAAATTAAACAAGCACATCTCTCCCAGCTTGCTTGCATCTCAGTTATAAACAGAGGTAATTGGAACTTGATGAAAGCAAACCACGTATTGCACATTTTAAACGTTTTGTTTTCATTACTTATGCTAATAAACGACCTTACAACCCTGCACTCTACAAACAATACACACTGCGTTTAAGGCATATTAAACCATCTACATTGACATCGAGCGTCACAGTAGTCGGCTATTTTGAAAACGGAACAAGGAAGGGTTGCTAATGTAGAAACAATTGCTTGTAAAACAACCGGCAAGATAAAAAATGGCTGAACAGTACTGCAATCAAACGTTGGAAGGTTTTCTACAACTTGCCCGTTACAGAGAAACTTTCTTCTTTTCTCTCTGCGTTTCACTCTTGGCGTTTTCTCTCGTTGCAAGTCTTGGAAATCTTTTGGTAATTCGCGCCTTATTCAAAGCTTCATCAATACCAGCCAACGCCAAGAAGCTGTTCCTTAGTCTGGCTTTCTCTGATCTTGCGGTGGGATTGGTGTCGCAGCTAATGACCGGCCTGATTATTTATGCCGTGATACAGAAGATAGCATCGAAGGAAGACTACAACTTAACGTCATTCTGTCCAACAGTTATTAATTTGAACTCTTTTCTCAAGCTTTTTCTCTGCGCTGCATCTTTCCTAACTCTCACGACCATTGCATTCGACAGACTTCTCGCTGTTTCGCTCCATCTGCGATATCAAGAGCTTGTCACGTCCAAACGTGTCACTATGGTATTGATATCTTTATGGTTAACAAGTTGTATCACTGCCTTTATATTCATTTTCCTTCCGAAACTCAATGAGATGGTAGTTGCGGTTATTTCCCCTATAGGTTATGGTATAACTACCGCGGCATATGTTCGTGTTTACAAAGTTGTCAAATATCATCAGAATCAGATATACAGTCAAAATCACCTTCAAAATGCACAAACAAGGGAGGCACTCCGACAAAGCAAGTCTGCCTATAATAGTTTATTTGTCTCTGTAGTTTTTTTAGCTTGTTATTTTCCTCTTTTTCCTTGTACAATATTGCACGTGACAAATACTTCTGAAATTTCGTTTCTCGTAGCTCAATACGTGTCGGTATTCTTGGTTTTTCTAAATTCATCATTAAATCCTATTATTTATTGCTGGCGGTACGGAGAGATTCGACAAATTGTAAAAAACACAGTGAAGAAAATAATTTGCATGAACGAGAATATGACATAGGGAAAGACCTTAAACTCAAGATAGTTTTAAGTAAAAATTGTAACGCGATGTTTTACGAAGCAAAATTAAGTCAGAAAATATAATGCAGAAAAGGAAGAAAAGGGTATAAAAAATAAAGATTGGCCTCTTCAACATCGGAATTGGTCTCTCTGAAAGGAGAAACAGAAAGACACCTTTGATCCTAATTTCTTCTACAACTTCTACGAAATGGAATTTAGCTGGAAAACCAATGGACTTGCAGCGCAAAAAGACCAAGACACTGACATATAAAACTAAACATTGGGTTGCAAGGCGATTTTTTTAAGATTGGTCTCTTTGCTATTGGATCTGGTCTCTCTGAATTGTGAAACAACAAGAGAACTTAACGGCACCTACTTAATGAAACTCAGATACCTTTTTCATCGTCAACTAACTTCTTAAAGAGACAAACCTGTGAGAATTTTCCCCTTTTTATGGACAAAACTGCTGACCGCTTATAAGAAATATCCTTAGAACTGTATATGTACCGATTACTACCAAAGAATACGTAAAAAGATGCCAACTGAAAACTTACGTCAGATTCCCTATAAGTTTAAATAAAAGCATAGAACTAAATAAAATCCATCATTATTTTATATGTAAACCATTTGCTGGTCGGATGAATTATTAAAGAGAAAAAACGCCCTTTCAAGGTTACACCGAGCGTTGTCAATTAAGTAAGAAGTTCTACTTAGCAAGGAACAGCTCACATGTCAATTATATATGGACATAGAGGTAATTGGAACTTGATGAAAACGGACTATATATTGCGGTGTTTAATTCTATTGTTTTCAATACCAATGTCGCCAAACGTTCCCCTTGTTTTCTGAATTGGCCTCGGCTTGTTTCCTACAATTTAACTCAGTATTTCAACCCTTAAAATCTATATCGACGATCAGACTGAATTTCTGTTTGCACTCTACCTATAAACGTTGAGTCTAAGGCTTTAGTTAATGAACCGGCTATATGACGTGTCACAGCAGATGACTTATTTGAAAGGTAGCTAATAAACGGAGGTGAAATCAATAAAGATATTTCATCGAAATAAACTTCATGTATATAATCTAGCAAGTTAAACCATGGCTGAACAATACTGCACTCGAATGCTGGATTTTTTGTTACCAATTCTCTCATTGTTCGCCTCAGAAGAAGTTTCTTTTTTAAACTTTGTATTTTCTCTCGTGGCGACTCTAGCAAATCTTATAGTTATCCGCGTGTTGACGAAGGACCCAGCCGACGTTAAGAAGATGTTCAATTGCAAAAAAGACGAGAACTGGGGCGAGGGAGAGGGAGATGATAATTTGTTTTCTCCCCTCCCTCTCCCCCTTTTCATTGATTGCTATTTCTACTCTCCCCGGTCTTCATCTGTCAAAAAAAAAATTCAAGATGGCAGATACTTCTTCACTAACCAAAGACACTTGGCCGATCGCTTGGGCATGCGCGTTAGAGGTGGATCGACGCATGCCAGGTGATAGTGGTAGTGGCACGTGTCACACTGCACCAGTTGATGTTGATTCTCGGTTGTTTTGCACGTGTTGCACCTGCCGGGGAAACACGTGACAGAACATTCAGGTTATATCTTCTTCTTTCTATTTAACCAGGTCATTTACTCGAGCCAACTGAAAAGGCCATTCGTGCGATGGAGTCTTTATACTACTAACGCCGGAATTCACTTCGTTTTTTCTTTCATACAGTCGACTCCCGATCGATAACTGTAACCTTCAAGGAAAATGAAAAAAAGCTCGAGTTATCAGAAGTTCGAAGCAAGTAACCGAAAATAAAGAAATAAGAAAATGGGATGGGAGAGGAATAAAAGTATCATGCACACTTCACTATAACGACAGCGATTTGATGTTTTGTAAAACGGATTGAGCAACAAAGAAGCTTCGTTAATATACAGAGCTGGACACTGTAGTTGAACTAGACTGACCAAAAAGTGAAGACAGAGAATACACAGTTGTTTTTAAATATTAAATTCAATGTTTCGGACTGCAGTACAGTACACCCTTTTTTTCCTTTTTCGATCGACTTGTCAGGCGCTTAAAACATGGTTCGAGTTATCGAGGGTAACATTATGTAGAAATCATCTGAAGGCAAACAAAATTACTTCGAATTAGCAGGAGGTTCGAGTTATCGAGGGCTCGAGTTACCCAGGGTAAAATTACAGTATATGTATGAAGGAAATCCAAGCGAAATCGATTTTGGTTCGAGTTAGCGAGGGTTAGTGTTATCGAGAGTCCGCTGTATTTAAATTTGGTTATCCTGGTGAGGTTTTTAAAAATAACAAAAAACCCTAATTTGCACAAGAAAGCAAAACGCTGAAGGATTCTGGTAGGAGTAGTAAAATGAGGCCATCATGGAAATGACCTATTTTCCAGCTAATCAAACTCGAACCCAGAGCTCACTCTTTTAAACTCCGGGTTGTCATGCGCAACAGAGAAGGGCTCTGGTGGGGTCGGGATTACCAGCCAATCAGAATCAATTAAGAGTCGAGTGTAAAAACTTGAGTGCAAGAAACAAGTGTTACATTAGAGAATAGAGTTGGGTATATTTTCTCACAAGCCAACCGAGAATCACGAAATTTGTGCGCAAAGCGAAAACTGAGTGCGAAGTCTTAAACGGTCATAGGGCCGTGGGGCGTCAGTTTCTATAGCCACGAAGAACATTGAGAAATGCTACATTAAAAAGTCGGGTTACAGTAAAATCCCGAAAACAAGAACCTGCATTTTCCAAAGTTATCCTAAACACGTTCCTACATAAATAGAAATTCACACAAATTTAGGCTATTTAGGTTCTTAAATAGATTCTTATCTTGTGAAGAACAAAATCTATCGTAGCTAAGAGTATTTAGAGGTCTTCAGCTTGTTGCTATACGATATTTGCATACTAAATTAGTATTGCAGTTGGAGTGATAAAACACCTTTATCTCCGAAAAGGATTCTGAATGTTGACTTATCATATTTGCCCAAGAGTACAGAATTTGTTTTATAGATTTTAGAAAATAAGAACCCGATTCAAATTTTAGCCTAACAGGTTCTTAGTCGCAGGGGTTTACTGTATTTCACAGCAAAGGAGTCACGCCGACTTTGCGTGACCTACTAGCAATCAAATCCAATATAGCGTCACTTACATGTGGAGTTTTAAAGGCTTCACCCGTGTTTGTGAAGCTGCCGTCTTCGTTTTTTTGGATTCCAATACGGACGGCTAAGTTAACTCTTGAAAAGCAATAAAAACGAAAAAAGCCTTTTCTTGGATGAACAAAGGCACTTTTGCGAGCCGTACAGGAGACGTTTTCATTGATACGTTCTGTAATACAACAGGCAACTAAGCCTGAAAGCCTTAAATATTTGATTAATTCATGCATTCATTAATTGAATAAAAGAAAACAAACTAACTAATGAAATTGTTTAAGTCTGAAAAAAATTTGCAATGTTAAAATCTGCATGGATTTTTGAGTTTCCAATGGGAGAAACAGCCGATCGGACTATAAATTGAGACTAAAGGTGATGTTACATGAGACGATTCGCAACGACGATTTTTAGCGTAGCACAGCGTTGCAACATTGTTGCGACATTGTTTCGAATGGTTTCAACATTGTTCCAGCATTGCAAAGCTGTGTTGCGCTAAGGTGCGAATCTTACCGTGTAATATCACCTCAAAGGCCAAAATGAAACATAGTGTAGACCTTCTTTAATGATACAGTCAACTCTTTGTTAACGGACACTTCTGTAAAACGGACTGCCAAAGTTATTTACCAGCTTTTCTGGACACAGGCCTGCCCATAGGGAATGTGCACGAACGGGAATCGGGTCCCGTGGGAGGTGCCATCCCTACTTAATCCCACAACCCGTAAAGGTTGGCCACAACACCGGGTCTACGACTCCTACTCTTTTCGAATAGTGATAGGGGTTCGCTTACGTCCCACAAGAACAAATCAGTGAAAATGCTGTGAGACGGGACCTACGGTTTTCCGTCCTTATCCGAGAAGACTAGAAAGTCTAGCCATTTGCAGATGCTATTACAAATGCAGCACTTTCTTCTCAGTTATATAAAGACCCTGAGTGTTGGTCTGGCCGGGTGGTTCTGATGAAAGAAGGACGACCGCTCACGGTCTAATCTGCTCACTGATGTGAAGGCACACCATGATTTTTTTTTGTTTTGTGTATTCGAATGTTATTGATTTAAAAATGGCAAATCAAAATCGATTTACACCCTTGACAGGATTTGTTGTTTCCTAGCTATTAATCCAGGAGTTATTATTTGTTGCAGAATAATTTTGAGGCTGCTCTAAAAGACCTTGCTGCTGCTGTTCATTATGATCCCAACAACGCCGTAGGGTTTTACCACCGAGGTTGTTTACTCAGAAAGTGAGTATTAACTTCTCCTGGGTAAGTGATATGGGGGGAAAAGGAACGTGTCATGCGAGGAAAAAACTATTTTACCGTCAGGGAATTTTGCAACGAAAGGTCAGGTAAAATCTTAAGAAAGTATTTGGCAAAGTAAGTTAAAAGGTCACGAATCTTTGTACTGAGGGCGCTACAAGGTTTCGTTCAAATGAACATACTGGCTAATTTTTATGCTAGAGACGCTGAAGTCGTCTTAGAAGCGACTCAGAAGTCGTCTTAGAAGCGACTCAGAAGTCGTCTTAGAAGCGACTCAGAAGTCGTCTTAGAAGTGACTCAGAAGTTGTCTTAGAAGCGACTCAGAAGTCGTCTTGGAAGCGACTCAGAAGTCGTCTTTAGAAGCGACCCAGAATTTGTCTTTAGAAGCGACTCAGAAGTCGCCTTAGAAGCGACTCAGCTGTGAGTGGGGGAAGTGGCGAGGTCACTGAGGTTTCTCCATTGTTATTAGCTATCTGTTGCGGTGTAATCCTTGTATAAGTTTAATAAGAAATATATTTATCTTACAATTATTACGTGTAAGGCAACCCGGTAAACGCTATCGCGGCGCCTTGTTCAATATAATCAACAGAAAGTAATTCCATGACCGATATGCAATAGTATTTCGAAGGCTATCTCTTTTTAGAACACATAATTATAAAAGCAGTTACTATCCAACCTATAAAACCCAAACACACAAGCAATCCTTAAGTCCTCACTGCACCCGTGACAACCTTGACAAACTGGTTATCCCTTGATAAGCCATCACAGCCATGACTTGTCATCACACTTATCTAAACGCTGACATTTACGATGACATTTTAAGACATTTAGCAATAGCCACTCGGGAAAGGCTCCAGTGATCCTTAGTTGTTGAAATGGTATCCTAACTTCTTTTCGTAGACATCAGACCTTTTTGCAACTTTTTTTTTAAGAATTCATCCACGAAGAGCTCTACAAGATCTGAGTGTATCGCTACTCCTGGATAATTCATTGGAAAATGTCAAAGCTTTTCTACACCGCGGAATCCTTTACACTGACCTTAAGAGGTAGACGTTTATTTTTTTTATTTTTTTTTTCAATAACATAGCAGTAATATAAAAATAACATACTTCGGTGCAACCTGTTCCTGAACGCCTCATTTCCGTCCGAAGGAATCGTTTCATTTGAACATTGTCAGTTTTCTTAGTATGACAGGGTCGATCTTGCATCCTAGTAAAGCCACGGTAAAACGGTAACATTGTTTTGCGACATTGCTGCAAAACGAGTTGAAACTAAGAGCGATATGGTGCTATTCACCACCCACGAATGAAACCTGTCTTACAACAAATGCCTTAATTTGTCCTAATTTATGCTCATGAGCGACCGACCGGAATAGAATGACTTGCTTATGTCTGCTCGACAGGTCATGTAAAACTTCACAATGACTCTTCTTTTCGGCTTCCGTTTCAGATGGGAGGATGCTGTACCAGATTTTGAAGCTGCCCTTCAGCTGGATTCAGAATTGGCTAGTGCACATGTCAACATTGGCCTAATATACGTAACTAAATATGGCAACTATCACAAGTAAGGACCGTTTAAATGAAAATAACAAAATCTTATTACTTCCACTACTGCTACCACCACCACCACTACCAATATACCACCCACCTACCACCACCACCACTAATACTACCACTACCACTACCATCGCCAGCACTACCAATACCTGAACCATCACCTACGGCCGCTGCCGAAATGTCTTTCATGTGTCATTCCAAGATCATGGTCCATCATGGCTTTACTGATGTTGTCTAAAGGAATATTAGTTTTGCAATTCCCTGCTCAGCATATATGGATACGATGGGGTTTTCTTCTGCATTTCGGGTATGGTAGTCTCCGTAACAGAAGGTCAGATGGCAACACCTCGTGTGACGTTTGACTATGTCTAGCAAACAATATGCTTCCTAATCGATGTGTTTCACTTAAACCAAGAGATGGTAAACTTTCCGTCAAGTCGTTTTAAGTGGGGCTTAACTGGGAACTCAGCAACTCATAGCTATTTTTTCAGTAAGGTGAGACCTAATAAAAGCTTACTCTCGTCTAGAACAACCGTTATTTTTGCATGTTATGTGTTCAGGGCTGTTCGTCGATACACCGCAGCAATCCGTGTGGATCCGACGTACATCAGAGCTTACATATGCCGTGCAGAGGCTTATCATAAACTACATATGGTGAGTACTCTGAGTACACAGATACACTAGTCATCAGTTGGAATGATATTCATAGAAAAGCCAGAACCCTGCTTTGCCTCTTATCAATGCTAATTTTGTTCACACGGCACCTGACTGGCTGAAAAATGTGACCAGACACTTCGTTCACGTGGAATAGTTCAATATTTTCCCACTGTTTACACGGAACTGACGAACCAGGTTGAATATTAACTTTTGTAAGAGATTTTACCATCTGCCAATGCGCAAAACGCTGCTTTGGTAAATCCAAAATGGCGTCTTCCAGCTGGGGTATCACGCATCCATGCAACCACGCCTTTAACTACAAACATTTTGAGAGTTATGGCCTTCACACCGCGCCTGTCAAATTTTCGACCATACCACCTAAATATTTGACCTCGAGTTTGGTGTTAAAAATTCATTAGCACACATTATCATACCCAAAATCAATGGGAAAATAAAAATTAACTACAACACATACATAAACCGTGACTTTACACTTAGTTTTTAGTGCAATAAACTATATATCTGTCTTTCTTTTCTTTTCTTTTCTTAGCATTCTATTGTTTTTTTTTTTTTGGGGGGGGGGGGGGGGGGGGACAGTGAGAGAGGAGAAATAGAAACAATGGCAAGTGAAGACTAAATTCATCTCTTGGTGCTTTTACTTACATTGATTCTTAGGTTCAAGATGCTATCCTAGACTACACACGAGTGATTCACATGCGTCCAGACATATCAGACTATCATATGGCACGGGTAGGTTAAGATGGTCATTACATCGAGTTTAAGAATCGCGTTTACGGCATACAGACATGGTGAAGTTGCCATAAAATCTACGAATATATTTGCATAAAACTGTTGTAGCTTAATGAGGAGGGAGAAATTGCAAGAAAAATTGCTCATCGCAGCATATAAAAGCACTGTAAGTAAAGGCAGGCTTCTTAATGTTAATCACGGTGAAAACCACGTGAAAAACCCAAGGGAAATTATGACAAAGTGATAACTTTTGGGATGTTCTTGTCCGTTCTCGAATCCAGGCTTGTACTACTGAAAGCCCAGTTTCTGTCTAGGCCTGAAAAAGCCATGTCGCGCCAAGAATGTTTGCCACTATAAATGTTTATCTACATGCCCGCAAAAACTTCGCTACAGTTGAATTAAGTTTCAAATTAGTTCTTAAGCGGAAGTGACGTCATGACGCGCGGGTTTTCGTATTTTCTTTTTAGGGCAAACTGTTGCTGGAGCAAAATAAATTAGAGCTTGCAAGTTTTCACGTCAGGTTTGTTTTCTTCTTCCACTTTTCTTTTTTCTGTGCTTGTCATTAAAAGATGGTATTCAGAGTCTGTAACAGCACATGTTTATATTATTGTGTTCTTTTCTCTTACCTAGTATTACGTGGAAATAGTTTCTAAAACAGTGTCACCATAGTTTGTCATTGCGGGCGACAAGAGAAGCCCGCAATCCTAATCTCCAGGTTGTTATTACGCTTGCGTCGCGTGTATGCAGCCAGCATTCATTTGGACTTCCACTAAGAATGGATGGAATGCACAGAACGCAATTTGATCACGCGCGTTTGAACCTTCTGTCACTCGTAATCTGATCACGCGTGCTTTGACTATCTGGCTGTGCTTTGCGTACGTTTCATGTGACATGGATCATAAGCGTTTTGTCCTTCGATCGTTGTCGCCCGCACTCCGTATCATTTGGTTATTACCTGTATTAAGAAGATAGATTTTAATTACTGTCTCTTAATGTCCACCACTACTAAGCCCTGTTTGATTGTTTCCTAATAGTTGGGCCGTTTTCTTTCACTAGACAAGCCGCTGACCTGAATAGCGGGCTGGGCGCATCTGCGACACAACAGGCTGTCGTGCAGAGTTTCTTAAGAAATTTTGACCAGGTAAGCAGAGAATATAAATAGGAATCCCCACTACAAATGCAAATCAAAATAGGGACTCGAACTAGTGCGTATGGGTACAGTTTTTACCTCAGCTGTTCACAGACCTTATATTTTTCTTTTAAGATCGATATCGTAGAGCGCCAGTCTATGAAAATAAAAACCGCGGGTAATTCATTGACCGCTATGGCTGGCAAGAGGGTGGCTTTTTTAACATGAGAAAGATTCACCTCACCTCACCTCCCTCCCCTATCGTCCTCGTGCCTCGTGGCACATGAGACCTTCACAGAGTGCCTCCACTCATCTCGGTTAGCTGGAACGGTCTTCACTTCCTCCCACGATTGCCATCCTGCTTCTGCTTATTCCTTTTCAGCCCGTTCGCCTCCACGTGGTTTTCTTTCTTGTTTCTGTAATAACAGGGTTTTCGGGAGAGGATTATCAGCCTTCAACCCAACCCCCAACCTGGAGGATCAGGGGACCACACTTAATCTGGTCTCTATCTTTCAACCTATTCGGCATGGGTGGCCATACCAGGAGCCAAAGACTCCTGGCCGACTTAGCTCTATTAGAAGCAAGGTTTCTGAAGAACCCAAATTTAATATTAAATACATAATACCCATGACAGAAACCTGGATATTGTTGAATTTCCAAATTTTGCAAACTGTAAAAATAGAAGTTTTGCTATTATACCCTTATGATGAAGCATAATTTACTATGGTACATAATACACATGACAGGAACCTTGATATTTTTGTTTTCCCAAATTATACAGACTGTAAAATGTAGAAAATTTGCTATAAACACTCATGATGAAGCCAACTTTCCTATTATACATAATACGCATTCCCAACGTTTGTTATGAAGCCAAATTTACTATCATACATAATACGCATGCCAGAAATCTCGGAATTTTAAAATTGTCAAATTTTGTAGACTGTATTTGACTATTATGATGGTGCAAAATTTACTATTTTAGAAAGATTACTGGAATAAAAAAGAAAAACGTCTGTGCACAGGCTTTTTTAATTTACACTCTACGGGGACAATTTCCAAATATTGTCTTTACTCATTTAAAATAAGAGCTATAACAAATCCGCATTCCTGTAATCAAAGGCATCAAGTCGAGGCTCGGGTGGACAAAGTACAGTGATTTGTATGAAATTGTCTAACCGAGCCTCGACCTCATTTTTTTTAATGTTTGTTTACTGGAGCGGAAAACGATCCAACAAATGACTCTCTCCTCTTGTATGTGATTTGGCAGGGACCTGGGTTAAAATTTGTCCCCAAGACAATCCGATGGTGTAATTCGATACAACATCGCCCTAAGGCATCTGCTGAATAGGATCGGATACCAAGGCAATCGAAGCAATTCAGAGAAGAGCGTCCCGACTAATATGTGGCCCCGACAAAGAATATCGTGAAAGACTGCTAGCGTTAAAATGGGACTCTTTAGAACTGAGAAGGAAATATCTTAGCCTAGTTCAAATATATAAGATTATATTTGGTTACTGTGATATCAATTGCCATCATTACTTTGATGTTATCGGATTAACTCGAACTAGAAGTAAGCATGAGTATAAAATAAGGCCTAAAGTTGCCCGTACAAATTATTTTAAATATTCATTTTTTCATAGATATATTAATGATTGGAACTCTTTGCCTTCTGAAGTTATGTCATCTCCTAGCCTTCAGTCTTTTAAAGTTTCACTGATTAAGTACCTTCGCTCATAATTTTACCTTAAAATACTAGGCATAGTGTCTTTACTATAAGTTTATGCATTATTATTAGTCATCTAGGTTTATAATTTATAGCCTAATTTATAGTCTTTTAATATATGTTTATATATTAATTAATTAACTTTTTTCTTTTTGGAGGGTATGTCTTAGCATGGGAATTTGGTTTCCCCCTACTACCGTCCTGTTAACCATTTTTGCATTTTTGTTTGATTGTATATATTAGTATTAGGTCATTTGTATCAGTTATGTTTGGTTACGAACTGTGATAAAAGATTAAAGAAATGGGGATGTTTTAGTAGATAACGTTAGAATCTAAGAAGGGACGACCACGAGGCCAGGATTTTCTCAATACTAAGTAGTGCGCCAGCGTGAACCAGCTTCTATTTGGCGGGAAAGTGCGATATCTGTCGTCATCAAGTACGGGTTTTAGCGAGAACTTTGTAGTGGCGGGAAAAAGTTAACTTTTACAAGTTTTATCATTTTGCGGTCGGGAGAGGGTTTAACCTCCTTCAATAAAAAAATAACGGTGCTTACTTTGCTGGTGAAAAAAAGTACTATGAAGCTTTCCTGGTTCGAAAAACTTCAAGTTAAATCTTGTCCTCGTAGTCGTCAACGTCTTTTAATTAAAGGGTCTCTAGTTAAGTGTTGCCTTAACCTGTTGCAGTCTTGTGAGTCATTTGTCATTACTTATGAATTTTGTTAATTATAATTTGCTTGATTTTCAGGCCATTGAAGTTCTTGAGCGCGCCACTCGTGTGAGACCCGTAGCGCCTTTGTTCATTCTTCTGGGTAAAACCAACATGAAGGCCAAGAGGTTTGAGGACGCCATCAAGAGCTTTGATCGAGCCATCGAAATCATGGTTTGTTTTTTTGCACTCAGGTGTTTCTTCATAATAAACGTGGGACATGCTTCTTTCCCCTTAGTTGTTATGAATTGAAAATTCGAAACAAGAAACTATGATGCGATACCATTGTTGCGAGGATCATTTGCACATTCATATTGTTGCGTCCATTATTATTGTTTAGCTTACTGTTTGAAAACACTGCTCAAATGTTGACCATCTTTTAATATGTGCTAACATCATTAACCAATTATGTTTTTGTTTTCTTTTAAATTTAACCGGCAGACGCCATGGAACGCTAGAATGGAAATGCCAATGGAGGCCGCATCTGTTCATTTCCTGATTGGCATGTGTCATTCAGAGCTTGGGAGACCGCTTGGTGCACTAGAAGCATTTAACAATGCCATACGCGTGAATCCAGATTATGCTGAGGTAAGCAAATAAGACTATTTGTTTAAAGGAGATCATCTTACGTATTTTTAGTCAAAGAAAAACAAAGGCTTTTAAACTGCCCAGGTAACCCAACTTAGGCAATTTCAGCATTTCAGCACTTACCAGCTAGTCGTAAGAATGACTGAATGAATGATTGAATTTAAAAAAAACAACAACTACATCTTAAAACCGTGGATGTACAAATCAAAAGAAGTACAAGAAAGCCTTGAGAAGGCATAGATGAGCTTTGCGAGCCTGACCTTGCCCCCCCCCCCCCCCGCCCCCACCACCACCCACGGCCCTTCTGTTAACAGAAAAACTTGTGACTGCTTTTATGGTCTTACCACTTTGTCTCCTTGTCAAGGATGACGGTTGCATATGTTTTGTTGACGTCCTTTGACAACTCGTTCTTAAGCACAACTGAGCTGTTGGCATCGGTTCCTAAGGGGTTTGTGTGAAGTTCTTTAATTCTTTCTACTCTTTTGTACAATTCCATGATATTCCCTTTCTTTCCTCCCACAAGGATGGGCCAGGGAATGAAGCGTAACACTAAGCTTCCATTCTAGTTAGTAAGATTCATGTGGTGAGCAGCTTGTCACTGATAGAGCGATTTTCGTATGACCTTGAAATGAAAGCGCGCGAACAAAACAGAAACGACAAACGAACTGAAATAGAGCGATTTGATTGGTTTATCGAACGGACAGACAAACGCGCCTGGCTTTTCATTGGTTAAGCGAACGCTCAGGTGAAAAAACTTCATGCCCGAGAACTTTCTAGAAATCAACCGATACTTCGCTTTGACTTCATACTACAACACGATTGGCCAATCGAACAATGCCTTCTCCATATTAGGGTTTCTTTGGCGGGAAAACGAAGAGGCTATGTTTTGATCTTTTCATCCATTGGCTGATGAAACAAAGAACGAACACTTACCGAAACCTTTTTTCAAGGTCATACGAAAATCGCTCTAACTCACTTTTTCAGGCCTTTTATCAACGTGGACTCGCCAAAATGAAACTGAAGCATGCCAAGGGAATCCACGATTTTAATCGAGCCTTGGCTATTAATTCAACATTATTTCAGGTGAGTTTATGGCAACGAGTTTCTAATGCCCGCACTAGGCTTGGTGAGGTGGGGAAAGAAGTCGAACAAAGGGACAGATCCAAGATCCAATTCAAGAGTGCTAAACTTCAATAACGCCGAGTGTTGTGGTATTGCTTATTTGAGCAGCGTGAGCAAATGAATGGAGGCATAGTGTTTGACTTCCCTCTTTTCTTTTCCTGTCGCGGCAGCATTTTAGCGGCCTTGTGACTGACCCTTCTTCTTCTTATCTCCATCGTCATTTCAAACTCTGTCATAGTTCTGGGACCGTCCTGCCAATGTGACCCTGGGATAGAGTCTCGGATGCGACGCATTGTCACAACAATGTTGCAACGCTGTGTTGCGATAAAAATCGTCGTTGCGAACATCACCTTTAGGAACGTCAACTTGTCCATTATTCACGAGAAGGAAACTGGGCCCAGGAAACTTTCGCAAAGAAGTCTGGGACTGTTACTAGGGACAGGGAAAAAATTAGTCAATAAGCAGTGACGTTTTTGCGGGACGCATGTCAACCAGAAGTGGGCCTTTTTCTCTTTTAATAAGCCTTGACGCTACCATATTTGGTTTGCTAAGAGTCTTTAAATCTTCTAGAGACGATTTGCCTAAATATTTGTTCAAAATCATGGCTCAAGAGTGCAAAAAGTCCACTTCCAGTTGCCGTGCGTCGCTCAAAAACGTCGCTGCTTAAACTAGCTAATTAGAGACGAGAACGTCGCTTATAAAGGGAATTTTCGTTCTTTCACTCTGTATCGCAATTATTCCTACCCACTTACTTTGTCAAATGTAGGCCAACCCTCCTGAAGTTGAATTCGAGGAACCTTATACAAGTTCGTAGTCGTGCAGTGACGGCAAAGAAATGTACAAAACAGCGTTATGCACGTGCAAAGTTGTTGTCACAGTTGCAAATCTAAACCTATTGTTTTTTAGACGTTCTCATTGCCGTCGCCATGTTGGATCTTAAAGTCCTTTTAGCTGACCGGCGCGTCCCCAGTAGCGATCCCAGAAACAACTGCGGGACGCATTTTGGCTCCAGTTTCCTTCTCGTTTCTAGAGTGTCGAATTGCTGGACATCAGTCGATACTATTGGAACAAGCTGAGTCAAAAGTGGGCCATTTATTGCGGCTTGTTGATTTTTAAACCTTAATATTTAAACAAAACTATTGGTTATTCTTCTAAGTCTGTTTAGTTGATGGAAAAATAACTTGAGAGTAACCTTGGCTTGGTATTTTCGGAACAGGCATTTTTGAGTCGAGCAGCTTACTATGGTATGAAAGGCCGATACAGCAAAGGTATAATGAGCTGTAATGAAGCTATCAAGTTACAGCCACGCAGTGTCAGAGCATACCTGTACAGGTTTGGTTCTTTGATCCTGTTCTCTCCTATTGTATTCCATACCCCCCAATCCTATCTTATACGACTGGTGTGAAAAGTGTGTAAGTACCCTCTCACTGGCTTAAATCAAAAGCATTTTAGCAAATGTTTATACGCACGCAATTGAGTGTTTTGCAAATCTTGTTTGCCCTTTTCTAGGTACTTTTCGTGGAGGGCGCTGACCTTTCACGTTTTTGCAAATTTAAAAACAATTACATGTTAGTGATTTAGCAACAGGACGGGAACGTCGGTTGATGACGAAAAAGTGTTCAGAAAGGACTGAACCCTACGTCCGGTTCCCAATTTTGTGCTCTGCCATTGGTCATGCTAGTCTTGAGATTTGCAAATGTTGTTGTAACTGTCGTGGCGTTGTTTCTTTGAATGTTATCAATTATTTGACTTATTTGTGCTAGTCCGCTTCCTCTCGCCATTAGCCAATCTTTTCTCCCCTAACCCCTAAGAAAGACCTTATACTCAGACTACCTCGCCTTCACTTCCCTGCAGTGACCTCGCATTGACGATCTTGCTTAAACATCGTAGTTACTATTGTTTTTTTTTTTCCCAACTTGTAGAGGCGCACTGAAGTACAACATCAAAGCGTTTAGTCTTGCAGTCAAAGATCTCACTGAAGCTGTTGCTATAGATTGCAAGTGCTCCCTGGCGTACTTCAACCGCGCTGTATGCTACCATGAAATGAAGTTCTTTCAAAAGGTTTGTGAAACCCACTGATAGCAATATTTAACAATTAGTCGCCGAAGGCGACGTGAATATCGGCGAATAGTCACCGAGACGAAGTCGAGGTGACTATTCGCCAATATTCACGTCGCCTGAGGCGACTAATTGTTTTAGTATAATTACGTACATTGATGATTATTCGAGAAAATAAAATTATTGATCAATTTCCGACCCCGAAACATCAAAAAATCTGGCTGCCATTTTGAAAACTGCTAGCCTTCAATGCTATAATCACCGCGCGGTGATTATAGCGGGATAGAGCGAAGCTCCTAGCCAATCACAGCGCTCTATTTTCGATAATCATCAATGTAATTATACTAAAATCTATTAAGTCGTGCACAGTCTTAGTATATTGTCTGTATTAAACTTCAGCCTCTTGCATTCAACTCCTTGGAGCGGTACTCTAGCACCAAGGCGTCAAGGGTCAACATAGAGTAAATGATCGCTTTTTTTCTGTGTTGAAAACTAGGCATTGATGGACTATGGTACTGTAATGTTACTTGAGGATAGCGCTAACATCAAGGTGAGTGTATATGTTTTTCCCAGATTACTTGCGATATTCGCTATTCTGTTGACGTATCCCTTTTCTCTTTGCTATCCAGGTCCTTCAGAATCGTGGATTACTTTATTACGAAATAGATGACATCGAAAATGCCCTGCAAGACTTCCTAGCTGCATCGAAGGTGCAGGTTCAATTTCTTTTGTAGTAAGCTATATATCTTTGTCACTACAGCCAGAATTATCTTACATTCTGAAAAATAAGTTAGCGTAAGATGTGTTAAATATATCCCCTCCGCCATCGAACCCCACATAGGCAAGACCAAACGGATTACCCGCTGTACACTTAATGCCTGGGTCGCGAGGGAAACTATTAGTTAGTTTCGTTTTCTGGGAGGCAAGGAAAATGTGTTCATTCACGAGAGTGATAACTGGTAGTGTTTTTCCCACCTTAAATCGCAATTTACACGAAAATTCGCCAACCTTGCAAAAAATCGCAAATTTTACAATGAACGCGATGTTTCGTGCGCGTGGGAAAAATCGCAAATTTTTCCACTGCGTGCAAACCTTCAACCGAAGTTCTATTGGCCATTTTGTGCTTGGGCATGAGGCGGGTTCCCTGTTGTGTCAAATTGCACTCTGTGACTGTTTTGGTGGTGGTGTCGCTTTTTTCATTGGCTAACAGAAGTTGCACAGGAAACTGGGTCCAAATTAGTCCCCTAAAACAGACGGAGACGGAGCTTCAATATTAATAGTTCTTTGCTCGCTTTTAAGGTCTCACCGAATGATCCTCACATTCGTCACACCTTGGGTCTCTGTTATCACAGGTAACTCTCACATTATTTGACCTACAATCTTGGACAAAAAGTGTTAAGAATTTTGCTCTTTCTTACACACAGGAGACCCACGGGACGTATTTGGCACCATGGTGACCCCTTCCCCCACCCCTCCCTGGTCAATGTTGTTTAGTAGGCAGCAAAAATGTTCGGGCCACACTTCAACATTGTTTTTTGGGGGGGAGGGGGGAGTATCTTGAGTGAACCAGGCTTTAGTGGGAAGTATTCTAAAATTAAACATACAACGTGCATTTTTCTTAACATTTTTGTCCAAGATTGTAGCTGATTCAATAAAGCTTGCTTTGGCCATTGAGCGTTTGGGCATATGGAACTCACTGCAATGATTTGCTCGAGTGACCACCAAACAATAGCTTTGCGGTACGCGATTCCCAATGCCTAAAGCAACCCTTATCGAAACAGCTGTATATTTCAATTGAAGATGTAGTAAACGATTTTGCAAATGCTTGTTCTGTGATAGACAAAAAATGGCAGGCTACTTTAAGCGATAAAATTGGGTAAACTATTTTATTCTGCTGCTGTAATCGCTACAGCAATTGGGCGTTCCGGAAACGCCACGAGGCCGGCGATATGGTAAGATCTAGTTTTAAACAACAACAAACTTAACCGTGCTTGATACGTACTAGTTGACATTGCATATTTAACTCGATTGAAATTTGAAAAGTTGCTTAAGAACGCGCTGGGGCCTCAGTCTACATCGTCTTTGATTCCTTTCCTCACTCACTTTAGGTTGAACCGTTTAGAAGAAGCTGTCTCATCGTATAACGATGCCCTTCGCATTGATCCTTTCTTTGTTGAGGCTTACAATGGGCGCGGCAATGCTTTGATGGACTTTGGACACGAAGATGGCACCGTTCTAGGAAGGTTAGACTTCCCTCTAAACTCCTTCGTGCCCATTTTTGGGATCTCACGCAACGCTCCTCCTAAAGTAAACATTAACCACAAAGGACCTCAAACGAACGTATCGCAGGACGTAAGATGTACAGGAGATTTGAGTAGCAGAAATTTCTGACAAATCTCTGTAATTTATTTTTGCCTGGGATTCAACTGCTGTCCGTATTATCGGGGTGTCCGTTATAGCGGGGTGACCGCAAGGCGAGAGTTGACTGTATATGCTTTCCACTGTCTCACGATGTCGTCTTTTCCTCCCTAAAATCTGTTCTGCTTATCTTATAGGCGTGATTATCTCAAGGCTCTTCACATGGATCCTCTCTGTTTATCTGCGCGGGTAAACCTTGGTTACAATCTACAGGTAATCTGTTCGTTTTCAAAGACTAACTTTCTGACCAACTCACTTTCAGACTAAGTGCTTTTTAATTGTGGCTCTCAAGTAAGTGTCGAAACACTTTTGAGACTTATTTGTTTTTTTATTATTACAAAAAAAACTCTCACACCATTTCTCAGCCAGTCTAACTTAGGAGCAGGCTCACTTGTGCGAGTTCAGGAACAATTTTGTCGGCGGAGCCGCCAACGCGAGTCGTCCTTTTCCCCCCGAAATCGCAAAAGAGAGCCTGCTCGCAGTCTACCGCTAGGGCGGGTTGGCGTCCAAACTAGACGCGCTTGGCGTTGACGATGCACATTTGCTCTGAATTCCGATTGGCCAAACAATTTACTTTTGTTTTTAGTTATTAGACAAGCAATTTAAAGCTGCTCTATGAGATAGTTGGTCTAATTCGCTCCTTAACTGGTTAACTTTTACAGGTGGAAGGAAAATTCCAGGCAGCCTGGAACCAGTTCTCCTCAGCTATTACAATTGATTCAGGTCAGTTTAAAAGAGGCTCAGTTAAACTTCGTGTAAGCGACCACTCATTATGATCGCAACTGTGACAAATTATCGAATCTCATGGGCTATTAGCTTGTTGAGCAACAAGACCACATTGTAATAGGCCATTTCCGAGTTCCAAAAACTCTCACTTTCGAAGCGAGGCCAAGTGCAAAACCTTTCTTGTGAAAATGAAGCATGAGAATAAAAAAATGATTTTCCTATAAATAACTTTGCACTTAGCCTTGCTTGGAAACGAAGTCACGGGGCAACTCGGAAAAGGCCTATTGGCCAGTATATATACGGCATCGCATGCTCTGTTGATTGCCATTCTGAGCCGGTTGCGCGTTAGAATGGCTCGTGTTGTGTGGAATTGCAACATAGGACTGTTTTGGGGATGCTAGCGCTTGCTTTTACATGGTTGCGCTGAAAACGAGGACAAAATTTGTCCCCCCAAAACAGTCCCATAATGCAATTCAAATAGGACAGTTGCACTTGAGAGAGGTCTTTTTGTCTTACGTTCTTTTACATAACGTTAAAGCTGCAGTGGAAACCCGTCATACAGCCACCGTACTGTTGTAGTCGCGATATATTCCTCAAATGTTGTCATAGTAGTGATAATGTGATGATAAACGTTTGTGTCGCCTACTTCTGTCTTTACCTAGACTAATAATGAATTTAATTTGCATCTAGTCTTGTTTTATCACTCGTAAATTAGACTCCACTTAGTCCAATTGCAAAAAATACAATAAAATAAAAAATAATGAACAATCACAAATGAAATGTAATTTGTCTCTTAAGTGCAGCCTCTATCAGTTCCAGGTTAGGGAGGCGCAGTGACTGGGTTCAGTCCTGAGGTCCGAGTTCAGTCCTTGCTGAGGCTACTGCGTTGTGTT